>CABHPH010158525.1:0-20750 GCA_902168325.1 Peromyscus nudipes | reverse complement strand
GGCGATCCCCGTGTCTTTCTTGGGGTCCTGTTTTCCAGGTAGCCTCCTGGTGTTGTGAGTGGGCCATCCAGTCATCCTTGTTCCACAACTAGTATTCTCCTATGAGTGGGTACATACCATGTTTGTCTTTCTGAGTCTGGGTTACCTCACTCAGGAGGATTTTTTCTAGATCCCTCCATTTGCCTGCAAACCTCATGATGTCATTGTTTTTCTCTGCTGAGTAGTATTCCATTGTATATATGTACCACAGTTTATTTATCCATTCTTCGTCAAACGAATGGAAACACATGAACTGTGAACCAATGGCTGAGGGGCCCCCAACTGGATCAGGCCCTCTGAATGGGTGAGACAGTTGATTGGCTTGATTTGTTTGGGAGGCATCCAGGCAGTTGGACCGGGTCCTGTGCTCAGTGCATGAATTGGCTGTTTGAAACCTGGGGCTTAGTAGAGACCCTTGGCTCAGCCTGGGAGGAGGGGACTAGACCTGCCTGGGCTGAGTCTACCATGTTGATCTCAATCCTCGGGGGAGTCTTTGCCCTGGAGGAGATGGAATTGGGGGGTGGGCCGGGGAGAGGGGGGCGGGGTGGCAGGAGGGGTAACAGGGGGATCTGTGACTGATATGTAAAGTTGAATTATATCGTAGAATAAAATAAAATAAATTAAAAAAAAAGATTAAGAAATTGCTTCTCCTAAGGAATAACTCTGCACGTCATTTTCTTTACCCACATTTCAAAAATGGCATCCAGGTCTAAACAAGATGAAGTCCAGTTCAGCAGAGCTTGTGTGGCTAATTGGGAGTTTGGTCTCCATCTCAAGCATGCTGTAGTCACACAGACCGCCACCAAGTTGGGGACTCTGACTCCAGTTATGGGCTTTTCACTGCTTGCTAAATTACTTGCAGAACATTATTTACCCTTTGAGACTGCTCCTCTCAATTATCCATCAACATCTTTTGAGTTACAGCTGTAACAGGCCCCACTCTAAGATCAGAAAACTCATGTTAGAGGAAATTGAAGATACAGTTCAACAGGTAAGGAAGCTTCCTGCTTTCAGAGGGTTCCGGTTCTGTTCCCAGCACCCATATCAAGTGGTTCACAACCATCTGTAACTCCAGCTCTAAGGCAACCTGACACCCTACCATGGCCTCCAGAGGCACCTGCACACATATAGAATATACTCACATTCTTACAATTTTTTTAAGTGAATGATATTTTGTCTGTACAAACTTTACATTCTAGTGACAGAAGACAGCAATTAATGTAATTAGTAAAAAAATCTTAAAATGGTAAGAACTGTTCAAAATTAAAGGAAGCGGGTGCTGGAAAGGTGGCTCAGCCATTAGGAGCACTGGCTGCTCTTGCGGATGACATAGGTTCAGTTCCTAGAACCCATGGGGCTGCTCATAACTCCAGCTTCAGGGGATCCAGTGACCTCTTTTTGTCTCTGCAGGCACAGCACACATGTACTTCACTTACAAACATGTAGGGAAAATACTCAGGCACACACAAAAATGAAAATAAACAACAAGTCTTTTAAAAATTAAAGCAAAGGAAGAGAAGTGAGGAAGTATCAAATGATGGTTCTAATTAGAAATAATGTGGGAAGCGGTGGTATTAGTCAAAGGATAGACGAGAAGAAGCTTAGCCTTGTTCAAATCTAGCTGTGGGCCCTGTTACACTGCTCTAATCCCTCCAGCCCTTCATGTCACTTGGTGTATAAGCCAAAGTCCTTACAAGGCACCTTGGCAGACAGATATACCAGAATTAGACTTCAAAGTATCAAGTATAAGAGATGAAAACAAACCCTAGTTATCTAGACCAATCCTATCCCAAGGAAGTTTCTAATGTCCCTCCTTTTGAGTTCTCAGGATCCCCCAGGTTAGATGAAGAGGGATATTGACACCCCTGCAATAATACAGAAGAGAAATGATGGTGCTATGAAACAGGTTACTAGTGAGGAAGGAGAATTTGATGTAAGAGCCCAAAGCATTATTGAGGAATTAGGGGTGTGTGTGTGTGTGTGTGTGTGAGAGAGAGAGAGAGAGAGAGAGAGAAGCTGAGGGGTGTGTGTGTGTGTGTGTGTGTGTGTGAGAGAGAGAGAGAGAGAGAGAGAGAGAGAGAGAGAGAGAGAGAGAGAGAGAACTGAAAAAGACTAGTAAAATACTTGAGTCTGAGCATTTGGAGTGGTGGTTCTCAACCTTCCCAATGCTATGACCCTTGAATACAGTTCCTCATGTCGTGGTGACTCTCAACCATAAAATTATTTTCGTTGCTACTTCGTAACTGTAATTTTGCTACTGTTATGAATCATAATGTAAATATCTGTGCTTTCTGATGGTCTTAGGTAACCCCTATTAAAGGGTTGTTTGACACCCCCCACCCCCCACCCCTGCAAGGAGTTGTGACTCACAGATTGAGAACCACTGATCCAGAAAGACAAATTGCTATTAATAAGAGCAGGCTTTACAGGAGAGGACTAGGTGTCCCATTTGCAGTGAGTTAATCTCAAGGCTCTTGGTTGGGTGTTCAGCAGGTGGAATAAAGTCTAAAACTTGGGAAAGAATTCTAGCCTTGGAAAATGAATCTGTAAAGCAGGAACAAGTGGGTAGGTATAGGGCTGTTTGTTACTCACTGGGTTAAGATTGCCTCGAACAGTGAGCCCCTGAATTTGATCGCCCGCATTAGGGAGGAATGTTGCTGGAGAATTTCTCTCCAGCTCCCAAGTCCCACCAGTCCTGGAGCCCACTTATAAAATAAACACACAGACTCTTACATTATTTAAACTGCTTGGCCATTAGCTCAGGCCTATCATTGTCTAGCTCTTACTCTTATATTTAGCCCATTTCTATTAATCTCTACTTTGCCACGTGGCTTGTGGCTTACCGGTACTTTACATCTTCCTTATCCTAATGGCGGCTCCAGGCAGTCTCCCCTTTTTCTTCCTCCTTCCTCAATTCTCCTCTCTGTTAGTCCTGCCTATATTTCCTGTCTGGCTATTGGCCAATCAGTGTTTATTTATATAGAGCGATATCCAAAGCAGAGGAAGGAAGAACATATGAATGGATTTGAAACTGAGATTACAAAGAATCTTCAAAGATATGACTGTAGAAAAGAGTGAGGTCCAAAAAACGGAGTCCTGGGAACACAGAGGAAGAAGAGAGGGGGCGTGGCTAGGGAGGATGAGAACAACCAGCGTCGTACAAGGAAAGGAACAGGTATTTTTTCACCTTCACAGTGCACCGCACCAGTGAATTCTTATTATTATCTGACCAACAGATCAGTTGATTGTCTGATTTATTGATCAATTTCATAACTACAGCCCATGAGATACATCAGGGATTGTGATGTTTAAAAATGGACTACAAGAAGAAGCTACAGAAAGCCAATTCCAGTTTTCTCTCTCCATTTCAATCACAGCTAGCCTGGCTTTTATTTTTTGTTTTATTGTTGTTATTGTTTGTTTTTGCTTTTTGCTTTTTTTTTTTTGGTCCTTAAATAATGAACCACTACTGAAAATTTTATTTGTAGAAGAGGTAGCAAAAGTAAAGGGAATCAGATTCTCCCTTCCAGAAAAAGAAAAGAGGTGCAGTTAAAGAAAACCATTACCCTATGTAATCTTTGAGGTCCATGATCCCTTTGGTCCTATCTAGCCCTAAAATGTATTTGATTCTGGTAAATTTGAAAAAAGAAAGGATTTTCTAGTGTCGAAAGCCACTAACCACTGTCATCTGGTAAAGCAAGGTGACAAAGCACTTGTGTTCTTTCTCTTGACTGAGACCCACATGAGACAGAAATTACATCATGAGAAAAGTGGGGAGAAAGAAGAACAATTGGCTATGTGGGAGGCAGAGAAGGTTGACCTATGAATCCAGGGAAACGTTTCATTCACCAGCTAAGGCATGTTCTAGCTGAGAGGAGAGAACAATACTTTTCTCCATCCCTCTGAACTCATGAGTGTTCCACTGATCGAAAGCATCCACGAGATACTTTCCAAGGGAGTTTCTTGTAGTATTACACTGAAAAAAATCAGAAGTCCTGCATGGGTTTACCAACAATTGTTAAAAAGAAATGGTTGTCACTGCCCATCAGACGTTAACTCTCTGTGTATATCCCTTCGCTTAACCCTCACAACCTCAAGGTAGGTATCCTTAGGCACTCAACAAATACTTGTTGAAATAATACCACGACTAAGACTCAGAACAGTTCATTTGCCCAAGATTATCCAACAAGTGGTGGAACTGTGTTAAATGTGAGGTGCCTAGATTGCAACACCAGCGTTCTTAATCACAGTGTTTTGGTTAACTCACTGGATCTTAATGTTGCACGTAGTAGACGCTTCGTGTGCCCCACCCAGCACCTGCTGCAGCCACAGCTGCCAGGAGTTAGGCTACTGATGGCTCACAGCTGTTTCCTTGGACAGTCCTGCCAGGCAAACAGATCTGCCCTGCCAAGGCTACTTCCTTTGCTTAGGGAAACTTAGGACCAGTAAGTGATTGATACAAGGACATAAGGGTCTAGTTCCTTGTCTCAGTTAACGAGACCTCCAGCGGGCCACTCCACCTCCAGCAACCCAGGGTTACCCTCACTGTGCCTCATCTTGCTTTTCTCATTCCCTGTGAAAGTCTCCCCAGTAAACCTCCCAACTCGAATGTTCTTCTCAAGGAGCATGGCCAAGGGAACCCAGCAAGGACATGACATCTGCAGAGGTCTGCAGCGCTCCTTCTGCTCACTTAATAACTAGGAAGCGTGCCCTGAGCTCCAGGTAGATGTGACTTCATCTTTTGAGTATTGCCTATTTGGAACACTTGTCCATCTTCTATTGGGTGGTCTTGTTTTAGATATTATAGGTATTAATCTTGCATTGGGTATAGGTGTTCCTTTAGTCTGTGTCTTGTCTTTTAACTGTTTGATATCTTTTTTTTTTTTAATGTAAGTCTCTACTCTTGGAATCCTAGGTGTGAAGCCTTTATAACAGTGGTTCTCAACCTGTGGGTCTTGACCCCTTTGGAAATCAAATGACCTTTGCAGGGGTCACCTAAGACCATTAGAAAACACAGATATATATGTATATATTACAACTTATAACAGTAGCAAGATTACAGTTATGAAGTAACAATGAAAGTAATTGTATGGTTGAGGGTCACCATAACATGAGGAACTGTATTTAAGGGTCACAGCATTAAGGAAGATTGAGAACCACTAGTTTATAGCTTTGTGTGTGGAGGGGGGTGTCTATGTGTGTGGGGGGGTGTCAATGTGTGTGTGGGTATGGGTGTGTGGGTGTGTGGGTGTCTACGTGAGGGTATATGAGGTTGTGTGTGAGTGCGTGGATGTGTGGGTGTCTATGTGAGTGTGGGTGTGTGTGGGTGTGGATATGGGTGTGTGTATGTTGGGGGGTTGGGGTGTGTGTGTTTGGGGATGTGTGTGTGTGTGTGTGTGTGTGTGTGTATGCTGACAGTTAATGAGCTTTCTATACTGAAAAGAATATGTAAGTTAAAACAATAATGAGCTCCAGTTTCACTCTGATTATACTAGCAAATTTTTAAAGTTTTAGTGACCACAAGCACAAGAGAGTGCGGTGGAAAAGCAAGAGCCTTCCTGCCCTGGAGTAAAACTGCAAATGATCACAATTAGCAGAGCCCTGGATCAAAACCTGAGGAGGCTGAAGATGGTCCTGCACAGCACCCTTGGGACTCCACCCTTAGACACCTCAGCTTGAGGCAGCACAATGCTAAGGAAAATTCTAAACCATTTCTCCAGTTCCATTGCCAGCCCTGCTTGTGGGGCCCTTCTCCCTCCTTCCCTCCAGTCCAGGTAGACTCCACCAAATCCCGGAGAGAATCCACCCCTTCCCCCCATGCCCTCTTGTCAACGGCAGATATCTAGAAACACTTGGTCCCTCTGGGACCCCTGGTGGCCACGCCTGGCTGGGACTCAGGCGATTTTCACTCTCATTTAGTCCCCCAGTCTCATCCCAGCACTGTAGCTGCCTGCTTGAAGGGGTCTGTCCTCCCTCCATTGCTGGGGTACTCGGCCAAAACATTGGAGTAGGCCTGGCGGTGGTGGCGCACGCCTTTAAGCCCAGCACTCGGGAGACAGAGGCAGGTGGATCTCTGTGAGTTTGAGGCCAGCCTGGTCTACAGAGTGAGATCCAGGACAGGCACCAAAACTACACAGAGAAACCCTGTCTCAAACACACACACACACACACACACACACACACACACACACACAGTGGAGTAGACACTGTGTCTCCTTCCTGTGGCCCCTCTCAGCCCCACTTCCTTCTAGCCTACGCCCATTCTTTCCTACCAGCCCCTGATACCTAGAAACACTTTCAGTGTAGGACCCCCAGTGGCCACACCGGGCAGGGACTCAGCTAGGTGAATCACACCATCCTTCTGGTCCTCCATTACTATCTCCCCATTCCCACCCTCAGCTCAGGAACAAATGCTTACAGGTCCCCTCCTCCCACCTCAGCTTCATTCACTAGAGACTCCAAGTCTTGTTTCAGACCCAGGGTCCCCCTAATCCTTTCACCCCTGTCTCTCTAGATAATTCTTTGCCTTACTGCAACATGCTTGTGGGATCCCCTCTTCCCGCCACACCTCCAATTCCTGATGGACTCCACCTTTAGGTACAAACAAGATCCCCTTAATTCTTTCCTGGAGCCCCACTCAGTCTTTCTCCTGGCCCACCTCTGTTACACACACACACACACACACACACACACACACACACACACGCACACACACACACACACGCAAAAGCAGTTCCTAGCATGCCACCACACTTTCCTAAGATCCAGAGAGGCCAGCAGTAATGAAGGAAAGGAACACCCACCCAAAAGACAAGACCATATGCCAACTCCAGATTCCTATACACCAGTGCAAAAACACAATCAGTAACAGCCAAGACAGTATGACTCCAGCAGAACCCAGGAATCTTACTACAGTAGGCCTGGAGAAAAGAAATAAAGCCAGAGAGCAAGCCAAGGACTTCAAAACAGTTATTAAGAATATGTTCAAGGACCTTAGAGAGGATAGGAATGCGTCTCTTAATGAAGTCTATGGGAAAAAAAGCAAACAATGGAATGAGATGGTGAAAACACCTCATAATGTTTAAGTAGAATTTAATAAAGGAATAGAATCACTGAAGAACCTCCAAACTGAGATAAAACTGGAAATAAAAATTTTAGGAAGTCAAACAAAAACTGCAGAGGTAAGCCTTACCAACATAGTACAAGCATTGAATACATGATAGAGGAAATGGATGGCTAGGTCAAAGACTGTGTTAAATTAAAAAAATAAAATAAAATAAAACCCTGGCGTGAAACATCAAAGAAATCAGGAACACTATAAAAAGGCAAAATCTATAAATAATAGGAATAGAGGAAGAAGAAAAAACACAGGTCAAAGGCACAGAAAACATTTTTTACAAAATCATAGAAGAAAATTTTTCTAACCCTAAGAAGGAGGTACCTATGAAGGAACAAGAAGCACAGAGAACACCAAATAGAAAGGACCAAAAAAAAAGGAAAAAAAAAAAGAATTCCCCATGAGACATAATAATCAAACTACTAAATGAATATGTGGTAGTTTGAATGTAATTGGCCCCCATAAGCTCATAGAGCATGGCTATTTGGAGGTATGGCTTTGTTTGAGTAGGTGTGGCCTTGTTGGAAGAAGTGTATCTCTGTGAGGGTAGGCTTTGATGTCTCCTTTCCTCAAGCTATGCTCAGTGTGACATACAGTTCATTTCCTGATGCCTGTGGATCAAGATGTAGAACTCTCAGCTCCTTCTCCAGCTCTACGTCTGCCTGCATACCACCATGCCCCACCATGATGATAATGGACTAAACCTCTGAACTGTAAGACACCCTAATTAAATGTTTTCCTTTATAAGAGTTGCTGTGGGCATGGCTTCTCTTCACAGCAATAGAAACCCTAACTAAGACAGTATAGAACAAAGAAAGACTATTAAAGTCTCCAAGAGAAAAAGACCATGCAACAAATAAGGCAGACCCATTAGAATAATACCTGACTTCTCACTAAAAACTCTAAAAACTAGAAGAGTCTAGATAGATATTCTGCAAACTCTAAGAGACCACAGATGCCAACCCAGACTATAATACCCAGTAAAACTATCAATCACAATAGATAAAGTAAGAAAAATATGGTGTTAAAGCAAAATTTAATTAGTAGCTATCTACAAACCCAGCTCTATAGAAGGTGCTAGAAGGAAATCTTAAATCTGATAAGATTAAGGACATCCAGGAAAACAAAAGGAATAAATAATCCCAGATTTGCAAATCAAAAGGGGGGACCTACACACAAAATAACATAAATCATAATTCTCAATATTAATGACCTCAATCCCCCAATAAAAAGACACAGGCTAGCAGGTTGGATTTGAAAACAGGATCCATACTTTTCTGCATCTCCCCCCAAAAAGCCCAAAAAACAACAATCACACTTAAACATCAAGGATATACATCACCTCAGGGTAAAAGGATAGAAAAAGATATTTCAAGCAAATAGACCCAAGAATCAAGCCAGTGTAACCATTTTAATATCTGACAATATAGGATTCAAATCAAAACTACATACATCAAAGGAAAAGTCCACCAAGAGGATATTGCAATTCTAAACACAAAGGCACTCAAGTTCATAAAAGAAACACTGCTGCATCTTAAATCACACAGTGATTGATAGTGGGTGACTTCAATATCTTACTCTTGCCAATAGAGAGGTCAACCAGACAAAAGCTAAACAGAGAAACGCTGGAGCTAACTGATATCATAAACCAAAGGATCTAATAGATATTTACAGAACATTCCACCCAAACACAAAGAATACATCTTCTTCTCAGCAGCTCATGGAAATTTCTCCAAAATCAACCACATACTTGGACATAATGGAAGTCTTAATAGATATAAGAAAATTGAAATAATGCCCTACATCCTATCTGACCTCCATGGATTAAAGCCGAAAATCAACAAAAGAAACAACTGTCATAGAAACTGAACAATCTCTACTGGATGAAAAATGGGTCAATATAGAAATGAAGAAGGAATAGTAAAATTTCTTATAATTTAATGAAAATGAAAAGAAAACATACCCAAACCTATGGAACACAATGAAAGCAATTCTAAGATGTGCCTAACACTAAGGGGGGAAAAATGGAAAGATCTCATATTAGCAACTTAATAGCACACCTAAATGCTCTAGAGCAAAAATAAGAAATAACATCCAAAAGGAGTGGATGGCAAGAAATAATCAAACTCAGAGATGAAATCAATAAAATAGAAGCAAAAAAAATACAAAAAAATCAATGAAACAAAGAGTTGTTTCTTTAAGAAAATTAATAAAATTAATAAACTCTTAGCTGAATTAACTAGAAGATGAAGAGAGGAGTTCCAAATTAATAAAATTAGAGACAAAAGGGGAAACATGGCAACAGACACTGGAGAAATCCAGAGAATCATGAAAGTAAACTTTGAAAACCAGTAGTTCACAAAATTGGCAAAACCTAAAAGAAATGGATTTATTTCTTCATATATACGACCTACCACAGTTAAATCAGGATGAGATGGGCAATTCAAACAAATCTATAACCTCTAGTGAAAGAGAAGCAGTAATTAGAGCTCCTAAGCAAAATATGCCCTGTGCCAGATGGATTTACTGGAGAATTCTACCAGGTCTTCAAAGAAGAATTAATGCCAATACTCATCAAATTATTCCAAAATAATTGGAACAGAAGAAACCGCCTAATTCTCTTTATGTGGTCATATTTACCCTGACACCTAAACCACACAAAGACCCAACAAAAAATGAAAATTACAGATCAATTTCCTTTATGAAATATGTGGGAAAATTCTCAATAAAATACTTGCAAACTAAATCCAAGAACACATCAAAAAGATCATCCATCATGATAAAGTAGGCTTCATCTCAGAGATGCAGGAAGGGTTCAACATACACATACCAATAAATGTAATTCTCCACATAAACATACTGAAAGAAAAAAAACACATGATCATCTCATTAGGTGTAGAAATGGCTTTTGACATAATCTAACATCCCTTTATGATGAAAGTTCTGGAGAAACTAGGCATGTAAGGGACATACCCTAACATAATAAAAGTGATTTGCAGCAAGCCCACAGCCAACATCAACTTAGATGAAGAGAAACTCAAAGAATTTCCATTAAAATCAGGAACAAGACAATGTTATTCACTCTTTTCATACCTATCTAACATAGTACTTGAAAACTTAACTAATACATTTAGACAACTGGGAGAGATCAAGGGAATACAAATAGGAAAATAAAAACCTTAAGACATAGAAGAACTAAATTGAAGAAGATATCAGAAGATGGAAAGATCTCCCATGCTCATGGATCGATAAGACCAATATAAGGAAAATGGCCCTCCTACCAAAATCAAGCTACAGATTCAATACAATATCCATCCAAATTCCAATACAATTCTTCACAGATCTTGAAGGAACATTCTGCAGCTTCTTATGGAAACACAAAAAAGCATGGGAGGTTAAAACAATCTTGAATAATAAAAGAATTACTGGAAGTATCACCATCCCTGATCTTAAATTGTACTACAGAGCTATAGTAATAAAAACAGCATGGTATTTGCATAAAAAGAGACATGTTGATCATTGGAATCAAATTGAAGAACTAAATATAAGTCCACGTGCTTTGGGGGCACCTAATTTTTGACAAAGAAGCCAGAGATACACACTAGAAAAAAAGACAGGATCTCCAACAAAGAGTGCTTTTCAAATGGGATGGCTGCATGTAGAAGAATCCAAATAGATCCATACATATTCCCTGCACAAAACTCAACTCCAAATGGTTCAAGGACCTCAGCATAAGGCCAGATCTTTGAATCTTGTCGAACAGAAATTCAGGAATAGCCTTGAACTCATTAGCATGGGAAAAGACTTTCTGAACAGGACACTAATAGCACAGGCACTAAGAGCAACAATTTAAAAAATGGGACCTCATGAAACTGAAAAGTTTCTGTATCCCAAAGGACACCATCATCTGGACAAAGCAGCAGCCTATAGAATGGGGAAAGATCCTTACCAGTTACACATCTGATAGAGGATTAGTATCTAAAATATATAAAGAACAAAAAAAAACCCCTAGCCATCAAGAAAGCAAATAACCCAATTTAAAAATGGGGTATAAAACTAAACAAAGAATTCTCAAAAGATGAAACACAGATGTCTGAGAAACACTTAAAGAAATGTTCAACATCCTTAAGCCATCAGGGAAATGCAAATTAAAACTACTTTATGATTTCACCTTACACTTGTCACAATGTCCAAGATCAATAAAACAATGACAGCACATGGTGTCGAGGATGTGGGAAAGGAGAACACTCATCCATTGCTGTTGGGACTGCAAACTTGTACAGCCACGATGGAGATCAGTGTGGTGGTTCCTCAGAGAGATGGGAATAGACTGACCTCAAGATCCAGCTCTACCACTCTTGGACATATACCCAAAGGACTCTACATCCTACTACAGAGACATTTGCTCAACCATGCTCATTGCTACTCTATTACTAAAAGCCAGAAATTGGAAACAACCTAGATGTCCATCAACAGATACATGGATAATGAAAATATGGTAGATTTACACAATGGAATATCACTCAGATGTTTAAAAAAATACTGAATCATGAAATTCAAAGGTAAAAATGGGTGGAGCTAGAAAAACAGAAACATCCTGACTAAAGTAATCCAGACCCGAAAAGACAAATATGGTTGTATAGAATGTGGATGTTAACTTCTAAGCCTTCACTGGGCATGCTACAATTGGTATAACCACAGAGATTAGGTATAGAGTAAGGAACTAGGGGGATGGAAGGATCTCCCAAGGAAGGGGAAGTAGAATATATAGTTCTTGAAAGGCATGGGGAAGAGACTGGGATGGAAGTGTTAAACAGAGAGGAAGATGGTAAGGAAGGGAATATTGGAGAGACAGATAACACTAAGGGCCATTTGAGGGGTCATATGGAAACCTACTACAGTAAAGCTTCTTAAAGTATATACACATAAGAAAGAACTCTAAAAGGAATCACCCAATAATGGGGGTTGGAGAGACAAAGTCCCAAACAAGACATCTCTTGCCACCAACTGAAACCTCGATTGCCAGGACTGAGTTAAATCTAATTGAGTTGTTAGCCAAAGGACTCTATGGAAACCCCCAAATAACTCAGACCAAGGCTATTGGTTGCTCTCCACGAACTGAGGGTAAGGCCCTGTTGCTGAAGACAACACCTACTTATCTCACTGGACACAGAGAAGTTGAGCTGGTGCCTAACTTGAGCCTTCACCTCTACTGACTAGTGTTCATGGAACTGGAAGGTACCTTTGCCCTGAGGGGAAAGGTAAATACCAACCGAGCTCCAAACCCTTCAGTCTACAATGGTGACCTGTCTGCATGATATGTCAGTGCAACAGTGGCACAAACGTTGTACGAGTAACCAGTCACCATGTGATTGGACTTAAGGCCACTCCATGAGATGGAACCCATACTTGACACTACTCTGGTAGCCAAGGACCTGAGACTAGATAGGCTGGGTCTAGGGAAAAATCAGTTACTATGCTCTGCTAAAGGAATATAACTATAAAATGACTCCTAATGGCATTCTGTGATATTCATAGTTCAATGTCTTGCTCAGCCATCATCAAAGAAGCTTCTTCCTACAATAGATGGGAACAAACTGAGACCTGCAGCCAGACAATTTGCAGAAAGTGGAAGACCTTGAAACACTTAGTCCTTAATGAGATGTCTTTATCAAATCCCTCCCCTCAGAGTTCCTCTCAGGGAACTGTGTAGAAGAGGAGGGGAAAAGATTGTAAGAGCCAGAGGGGATGGATGATACCAAGGAAACAGTGTCATCCAGACACAACAGGACTGATGCACATAGGAACTCACAAAGACCTTGGTAGCATGCAAAGGGCCCACACAGGTCCGCGCTAGATGGGGTCCCAGTTCTGAGAGGGGGAGTGGACATGAGCCTCCATCCCTAAGCCAGAAGCTATCTCCAAGTGTCAACCACTCTTAAAGGAAAAATTAAATTTCTTCCAATGGAATCTTCCTGGATTCACAAACCACACTTAAAGGCAGGTTCCATGCCCAGCGATAGATGGTTAACACAGGGAACTCAGTGGCATTTTTGGAGATGTTTTGTCTCATAATGCTTTGTTTGGGCATTTTTTAACCTTATGGGCCTTCTGCTTATATATTATGGTTTCTGATTTTACATTTTTAATGGAATTTTTGTGCATACCTGTGTGTTTTCTGTGTGTGAATACGCTTCTCATGTTCTTTTTTTTCTGTTTGTTGGTTGATTTGTCTTATTCTGGTTTGATTTTTTTAATATGCCTGTTTTAATATACCTCTAAAGAGAGAAAGAAGTCATAGAAGTGGAGAAGTGGCGGGGGGGGATCTGGGAGAAGATGAGAGAGGGAAAACCATAATCATAATATATTATATAAAAATTTTCAACGAAAAGGAAAATACTAAGGGAAGGCAGGCCTGCCCCTAACATAGTCAACACAGTACACGGAAATGTTGAGTACTAGTGACATGCTATAGTCTCATCCCTGGCTCCACCCTCTACACAAGGGCCTGGGACGCATGTGCGCTGAGACCCATTTATTATTATGCCAAGCTCCACCCAAGCCTCTGGAGGAAAGAGGCCCTCACAGGGAACATACATGCCCCTTAGTTACTTCTTCAGTTTACAATTACCCCAATTATTATATGTTCATGAATTCACAGAGTTTTATTCCTATTCAGTGGAAACCATACTTTAGATGTTAAGTTTTCATCCTTTTTCCAAGTTAGTGACATCTGGTATGGTGATCTCTCCTAATGCCGGACAGTATCCCAGAGCTTCAGCTCCCAATCAACCACCGATCACAAAGGGGAAACAATACAGTGTGCTATATTCAACACATTACATGATACCCAATACTTTATTAGATACATAAAATACATACATAAAGTACACATTATGTTAGATCCTTCTGCTCCAAAGCACTCTAGCACAGTGTTCTGAGTATATTTAAGTTAGTCTAGGCAGTGCTAGGGTGTTCTTTGAGGAGATTAGGTAGGTGTATTAAATACATTTTTAACTTAGAATATTTTCAATCTAGAATGAATTTACAAGGACATAGTTAAGGAATAGTGTCCCACTGGTTCTGTTGCTCTGGGGAACTCTGGCTACCGCAGGACCTCAAGCAAAAAAGTATGTACTAAAAGTAGGAACCTGATTGCTCAGGTCTAATGGTAGGACAGCTCTCCAGTCACTAGAGAGCCAAATTCATAGTCTGTACCCACGTGCCATTCCAGACTACCTCCAACTCTTCTATTCCCAGTTGGGCCCCTGGGGGCATGGAGTGCACCTCTCTGGTGGGTAAGTTCGAAGAGGGTAAAGATTCCAGGCTCCAGAGACTCGTTAATCATTAATCCTCTTATATATGCCGAGGAGAGAGAATATCTGTTGAACATTCACTCAGGAACTGCCTTGAAATGGCAAAGGATAGTTACCTCCTTGCGGTGCTAATGCTGAACCCCCAGCCTCTCCTCCCCCGGGTGCCTCTTCCCCTTGGGGGATCCCTGATCTCCTACACTAGCAGCTTCCTCGCTAGCTGGGTTATAAACCTGCAGCCTCTGCCACGGGAGCTGGACACCCGGCTAGCTAGCCACAAGTCATCAACAAAAACAACCGGAGAATTTTGCAAACTAAAAACCTGGCAGGAATAACAATAATAATAGTCCTTTTTCTGGCTTAATCCAATGTTTAGACTTGAGCCTGAGGCTTATACTTAAAACAGAGTACTCTTTTCTGTCTTGCAATATGTCTTGCTAAAAGAAAAAATTAATGACTTTTTAAGCACATGTGAAAAATAAACTTCTCAAGAGTTATTGAGAGCTCAAAATACTAAAATTCCAAGTCCTCTGTTCTGATGAAATAGAATTCTTTTTCCTATCACCCTTCAAGTTTGTACTGCAAGAAAAAGATACAGTATCTTACATTGTGAAGCTATGAGAACTTTGTTGGCAAGGATTCTTTGATGCAGATAATTCCACAACATAAATCAAGGCTTGTTAAACACACAAGAAACGGAAAGGCAATACAAGGAATTTTACAATTTGCTAGACACAGTAGTAAGAAAAACAGGAAGTGGGTGTTTATTAGCAGTCCCAAATATACCAGCCAAAATACAACTCCCCATGGAGTCTGAGTTATTCAAAATAGAGCAGAGAACAGAATTCCTAAGATTATAAAAGGGTAATTAATCACAAGCAGTATTCACAGATCAGTGATTTGGAAACTACCTTCTTACTGAAGATCTGGATCAAGAGTAAACTTCAAAGCAAAGTTCACTGATCTCAGATTCACTGCATCTGGTCAATAAACCCTCCCAAAACGTCACTTTAAGCCCATTTGACAGTCTATCTTTGTTACATAATAACTATGTGTGCAATGCATTAAACAGTCATCTTTTACCTGACTTGGTGAGTACATGAATGCCTCCCCACATCAGCCAATGGCATGAGAAACACTGCCTCTCTTACCATTGTTCTGTGTGTGGGATTCATAGTTAGGCATGTTGTTTACGTGTGTTTCATAGGAACACGTGGTCTGCCACCAGAAAATCATGTTCATAAGCTACTTGGACATCTCATATAACCTGATGGCATTAAAACCTTGTTTTTTATTTAGTGAGCCCTTTAAATATAGTCTGGCTTGGAGCTGAGGGTCTTTTGTTTTAATGGCAACGGTTTTAAAATATATAACTAGAAAGATGGCTCAGAGGTTAAGAGCACTTTCAGTTCTTGCAGAAGACTGGAGGCCTGTTCCTAGCACCTATATGACAGCTCACATGTAGATGAGCTCACAGCTTGTTAACTGCAGTTCAGGGGATCCAGAGCCCCCTTCTGGTCTCCAAGGGCACCAGGCATGCATGTGGCACATGTTCATGTAGGCAGATAAAACACTCATACACATAAAGTAAAAATAAATAAATCATTAAAAATACATGAAACATGAATATAATTTTCATGACTAGTGTAAAGAGTTTAATGAAAGTTTTTATGGGATTCAGAAACTGTTTGCTTCTAGCTGGTGAGGTTGTGGAATTAGATGATTTAGAGTCTTAGGACCTTGGGAATTTCTAGGGGTAGGATGACTTGGGAAAGAGTCTCTTAGTTTCTCCCCCGCTATGAACTAAGGAAGTCAGAGCTTTGGCTCTGTTACCCCAAGTGTTCATGAGGGTGAATGAAATGACTTAACTGTTTGTGTGGTATCATAAGGTCCTCTGACTGAAACCACTTAAAAAAGCCCAACAAGTCAATGAATTAAATTATTTGTTCCTGTCACTAGAAGAAGTAATGGGAAGGTATGTGCATGATGAATTAGAATGCCATTCACATATCTCATATCAGTGTGTGTGGTCCTGTGAATTTTGACTAAGAGAAGGAAGACAGGTCTTTGAAAGCAGCTCACCACAGGAATGAGAAATTGACAACAGGAATCCCAAATTAGCTTGTGAGCTCCAAACTGAACGAGACTGCAACTTCTTCCTTCCCTAATATCTGAAGACCAACCTCACCAAAAAAGCGGCCTTCTTGTTTGGGGCTATCCAACATGACAGAGACGAAAGGTTCATGGAGAAAAGAAGAGAGGAGGGTGGACGGGAAAGGAGAGGATTGTGTTGGCATAATTCTCCCTTCTCTGCTCAGAGGATCAACAGGTGGTGTTGTTGACACAAACTGTCTCCTCCTCCAGGGTGAATGGGAGGACACACGGCCTTCCCCTGTGACTAAGTTCTGGACAATGGAATGTGGCAGAAGCAATGACTTCTGCTCCTGGGCTGGCTCTAAAACATACCAGTCAGTTCTCCTTCTTGCTTCCCCAGCTGATAACCTCAAGGAGACCCTAGGAGACAGTGGAGTCCTCCAAGGATGAAGGAAAATTCCGTAGAAGACACCTCCTGTACACCCCGTAGACTTTGCCCCTAAAGGAAAAAGAAGCTTTATTGTGTTAACCCACTGAAATTGGGGAAGGTAGGGGGCTGTTGGTTACTCCATCCTGTAGCCTGTCATATCTACTACAGACTAGGAAAGACAGAGTCATTCAAATGAGTCTATGCGGCCAATCAGCTCTAGGTTCTGAAGCATCTGGGTAAGGTGGGGGAAAGCCTTTCTCACTCCCTCCCTTATTTTCCTGGCAAACCAAGTTTCCTGCTGACCAGCTCAGCCAGTGGTGGCAGCCAGAGCCATAGCTTCCTCTTGGAACTTCTAAAATACAGAAGGTCACAGATGTTCTCTGCAGGTCACACCCTAACAATTAGCTCTGCATTGGTGGGGGTGGGGGGAGTGTTTGCAAAGTCTGTTTTGATTTGGTTTTTAAATTATTATTATTATTATTATTATTATTATTATTATTATTCATTGTTGTTGTTCTTTTCCTTTTTTTCCTTCCCCCTCCTCCTTCTCTTTTTCTTCTTCTCCTCAGAGTGGTATTGGGCCCCAGTTCTCCACCAATCCCCAAAACTTCATCAAACATATTACATCCAATGAGAAGCAAGCCAAAACCCAAGGTATGTGAGCAGCGTTGCCTTTTGTAGACACTCTGGCTGGCATTCACACTGGTCACCAGGCAGAAACACTTGTCCTGTCACTGAGGTGAGCTGAGCACTGATGATAACCCTGAGGACACCGTAGGGCTTGGAACAAAGGCAGGAGCCCCAGGAGCCTGCTTAAGAAAGCCACCACAGGCAGGAAAAGTCCCTAAGAAAGCATTAAAGTACACATAGCAACGCCGTTCTCCATCAACATGATCTAAGCCACAAAGAGTTCATGCATACGGACTGAAAATAATATTTCCTGAAATTATTTTCCCCAAAGCAATCTAACTCTGGTGAGTTTAATCGCGCTAAAGCTACAAACCATAGATGGCCATGGAGCTAAGTCTATACCACAGACATGTTTGTGTGCTCCTCACGGTTCTAAAAAGAAAAATTGTGATAGCGATATTTTATAAATGAGACTTTATTTAGTAAACAGATTTTACATAAAGGTCTCAAATTTCTGGCCCCTCTTGTAAGACCAAAAGATTGAGAGCTGTGGACCTGTGTATGTGTGTGGATATGGACTTGAATCTCCCTCTGTCTGTAACAATCCTGAGGGGATGCTGCCTGCTGTAAACCCACTGTGACCACTTGGCTTGCTTATCATTACTTGCCTGTCTTAAAGGCTGTTGGATGACTCCTTCAACAATATCTGTATCAATTTGTGCAGCACATTCATTGTGCGTGGCTTTCTATGTCCAAACTACCCCCTTCCTAAGAAGAGACCAGCATTTGGAAGTACGGAATCTCAGATGTAGCGACAGATTCTAGCTAGGGGTTTTTTGTTGTTGTTTTTGTTTTAACTAAATTTTGATGCCATTCGGGGCAAATGAGAAGTGCATGTGCCAGGGCAGGAAAAGACCCTCTTTCATTTTGAGTGGTCCTTTCTGCTGGACATTGGGAAAGATGCATGGATGAGAGTAAGTTGTGCTGCCCTAGATTATTGATGTAACGAGCCTCAACAGCATGGCAGTCACAGCGGAGTGACCTCATCAAGGGAAGGACACTGAACCTGTACCCAGTAGCACTTGTAAGACGCATGGTGATCCTCTTTAGGGCTATGAGTGTGGCTGAACAGGTGTCACTGGACAAAAGCTGGCTCTTGTCACTGCTCCTTTCCATCCTCTATTAAACGTAGGTCCTGCAAAAGCACATCTTCAAGTGGCACTGTGAATTTGTGGCCCTGGGCTGGCCTTGATTGTCATTGTCCCTGAATTTAGCATTTGCAGCTAAGAAGTTTATACCATGTGATTTCTTTTCTTCTTATTTTTCCCCTCTCTTCATCTTTATTATGAAGTAGTCCTTAACTTCTCAATATGGTGCATCAAAGTGTGAGAATTCTTATTTGTTAATTGATTAACTGTTTTAGTACAAAATACAGGAGCAGCAGCAAGTCAAGAATCCTGTCTCTCTGGCCTCAGCTTGAACTATGACGATGCTGGATAAATAGTCTTTCACAGAAATGGATGAAGGCTTGGTGGCATATTATAATGAGAAGGGCACACATCTGGGGACCTGTAGAGTGCTTCTTTTTCTCACTGTTAAGTTTTCAGCACAAACACTAACAGCTTCCGTCCATCCTCACATAACTGCATGGCACAGAATATTTCTGAGCTCTCATTTGCCCCTAACAGCATCAAACAAATAAACCAATAAAAAATTTTAAAAATTAAAAAAAAACCCACCTAGAATCTGTCTCTGCATCTGAGATTCAGCATTAGCCAGGGACAGATAGAAATCCTATCTACCTGAAAATGGGCCACTCACACTTCAGAACTTGGAAGTCCGGAATCTTTTTTCTGTCAACTTCATCCAAGGGAAAAAAAAAGTAAAAGAAGACTATGGATCTGAGCATAGCATACTTCTTTGGAGAAAATGAATGCTATTCTCTCTGTGTGTCCTCTCACTTCAAATTGTGTTTTTATTAAGTGTGCACCTTCAAAAACTATTAGAGTCCTTTGCTTTTCTTACAGAAGTTTACATAAAGTCTGGCTACAGTCAGAAGTGAACCAACTTGACCTCAGGCTCCATTGACAGACACTTGCTTTGGTTCAATTGTTGTCTGGGAGGGCCTGGGGTTGAAGTGTGACATAATAGTATTAGTGAAAACAATAGCCATTTAGTTTATATAGAGTCTTTCTTCCTGTGATTTCAAAGCAAATTTCAAGCCTAATACAAACGACATGAAAAGGAACCAGCCCAAGACTTGGCAACGGCAGCTTACAGGATACTTCATTCACCCACTCAGCAAACACATGCTGTGTGGAAGCCGTGGCTGTGCACAGTCACCAGCCTGTCTTCCCACAGCCTACTAATCTGCATGTGGCCTGCTGAGCCTAGCTCCCATGCTGATGGTTTTCTTCCTAGTCGAATGTTATGAGTTTATTTCACATGAAGGTCGTCCTCTTTAGCCCAGCACTTCCCTTCCGCTTCAACAGTGGTTTATCTGAGTCGTCTGGGTTTCAGCTCAATGAGACCATCATCTTTTTTTTAATGGGGGAGGGGAGGAGTGTCTTCTTTTTCTTTCTTTCTTTTTTTATTTTAAGTAGAATTTTCCACAAACAAATAATCAGTCAGTAATACTTACTGGAGATTAGAGGAGCCTTGAGGGAGAAGAGCTAAGTGTTCACACAGCTCTTTCTATCATATAGCCATGAGCCCAAAACTGAGAGACTCATGTTCGGTAACACTGAAGTTCACTCTTAGCAGAAACTTCCGGAACCACCTCCTGCCCAGTACAATTACCTCACTTCCTTAGAATGTCTGCTCGGTTTCTTTTCCCAGCATCCCTTCTATATGAACACCTCCCAGCCAAGTCAATTAAGGAAGAAGAAAAAAACAAACTCATTTCCCATCTTTGAATGACTCCTGAGAGCCATCCACTGCTAATGTTAAACACAGGAGAACAGCAAATGCTTAAGGGTTGGGACTGGGAAATGAGGAAGTAGGGGAGTAAGGGTTATCCATTAACGTAGGTTTAGAAATAGGAGTGTCATGGCTACTTTGAGATGAAACTCATTTACACACACCAAAACAAAAGTCTGCTTAACACATCTAGGGAGAGATGTGAAAG
>CABHPH010158524.1:0-40150 GCA_902168325.1 Peromyscus nudipes | reverse complement strand
CAAAAAAAAAAAAAGATATAATTTCTTTCATTATTACAAGTCATTTTTAGATTTCTACAAGTTAAGTCCACTTATTTTAAGGAAAATTACTAGAAAACAACTTAAAACACTTACCGATGTCCTTAAGAAATGTGAAATACTTTACCCATTATTTTTTTTTAATGTGTTCCATCAGATGTAGCTCTGGTTTTAGAATGTATATCTAATGGTTTGCTATCCATTCAAATATGTCTAGATGACACCATTACTTTCAGAAAGGAGAATACTGTACAGCCTTGGATCTTAGGAGGTAAACTTGTTTTTGGTGGATGTGCAATCCCAAACTGGTGATTATTTTCCAGTCATGCTACAGCCAGAAGACAATATTTGCGAGTCTTGGTGCCAGAAAAGACCTAGAAACGATGATGCTGGAGGTTATACTCCCCTGAGACTTACTGGTGCAGAGTGTGGCTCTTCCTGAAACTGAGAAGGAGAAGATTCGTGTAGACTCAGGACTCGTCTCTGAAAATGTGATTGATGCACCCGTCTCCTGGTCAACAGGCAAGGACTTTTGTAGGACTGTACAAGCAAAATTGTATCTCAACATTAGTTTGGTGTTAGTCTTGGTTCTGTGGTCAACATGAAAAAGTCCACAAATAAAGAATTGCCCCTTTACGAAAAAAGTTATTCACTAATTTCCCACTGTCAATATTTATTTTTCATTGTGAAAAAGGAAAGTCGTTCCCTGATGAACACACTGACTTTCCTTTTATTCTAGTATGTTAATTTAATAAAAAAAATTCTAAAATCACGTGGAATTTGGTCAGTATCCTTAACTTAAAAGTCATTTGGGGCCGAATGTATACTTAAATGCTGTTGCTATTTTAGATAATAATCATTATACAAGGAAATTATCATTCAAAGATACTTAAACATTTCATGGCTGGGCGGTGGCGGCGCACGCCTTTAATCCCAGCACTCGGGAGGCAGAACCAGGTGGATCTCTGTGAGTTCAAGTCCAGCCTGGACTACCAAGTGAGTTCCAGGAAAGACGCAAAGCTACACAGAGAAACCCTGTTTCGAAAAACCAAAAAAAAAAAAAAATTCATAATATAGTATGCATTTGCAAATGTCTTATACTTAGAAATATACTTGTCCACATAAATGGTAATAGACATAAATAATTACCTATTATAATTGAATAAATCTTTTTTTTAAAAAAATAAACATTTTAAATGACGTATTTATATGATGCTTGACAGAAAACAAGACTGGTGCCTGCCAGCACTGGTAAACTCTGAGAAGTTAAGCTCTTCTGGAGTCTCATCAAAGTAGAATGTTCTCCTGAGCCGTCCTTCTAATGAATTTGAGATGCAAGGCTGAGGTATGTCTTAGCAAGAGCATAGAGAACAGTGGCCTCATGAGCCAACACCTAAGGTAGCTGAAGGTGTCCTACCACAATATTAGTTGCAAGTTCACGCTTCATTTCTTATTGCCAGGCCAAATGAATGAGTGTGTGCATCCCTTACTTACCTCCCTAAATGTTGCTGATGCCCCTGTTGTGACAAGGGTTCTCCTCCCAAGACGTCTGCACCATTGAGTCCACACTTAAGTGAACTAAGATATTGGATAGAGAGGAACATGAGACACGTGCTACCCCTAGCATGCCTCAAGTTTTGTCAGATATAGTAAAATTCAATTTATACAGGGGAAATTAATAAGAACAAGATTTACTGGTACTTAGTGTCACTTATGTTTTATGCATGCTAATACATTTCATTAAGATACTATAATTAAAACACTACATCTATAAAAGGAGCTCAGGTATCCTCATTTTACAAAAGAAAGAACTGAGTACTAAAACAAATTGGCCAACTTTTCATAAGTTTGGGAAGAATAGATTGGAGATTTAAACCCACCCAGATTGGCTTCGGGGAAGAGGCTTCTGCCCACTATGCATTTTACAATGTGGTGCTTGATTCTTTCACAAATCGGAAATTTTCAAGGACAAGATAACATGAACCAATACCGAGGAGTGGAGAGAAGAGCTGACCTCTAAGATCAATAAGAAATCAGGGAAGAAGGAAGTGCTGAAGAGGACCTCTTCTCTCTCCCATGACCATTCTCTCTCTCCCATGATTCTAATCCACACAAAAACAGCCTTGGAGGGAAAGGAAGAGGGCAGAAGATTAAAGACATCATCTTTTTTCACTCTCTTCGTGGAGAATTAACTTCAAACACTCAATGCTCATCAAGCCAAACTGAAAAAAAAAATGTATTTCCAGGAAGCTGAATTCTGGTGATGCATACCTTTAATCCCAGAACTTGGGAGGCAGGGGTGTGTGTGTGTGTGTGTGTGTGTGTGTGTGTGTGTGTATCTGAGTGTCTGTGTATTTTTTTTCAGGAACCTAGTCATATAGTGTCACCAGACAGGTCAAATTCATATCAAGTATCTTCACCCTTAATCTGATTTGAATCCAGTATAAAAATACTTTCTGTGATAAATATGCACAGAGACTGAAAAACAATGTGGGAGACAAAGTGTTCTTTATTAAATTTGGATACCACCCATCTAAACCACATGCACATAATTTAGAGAAAGATAGCTTTTTACATAGATATTAAGTCTGTGCTGAACAATCTAGCTTATACTAAATTTCCAACCTAAAATCAGACACAAAACATTTGCTTTTTAACTTTTGTGCTGTTTGATGGAGATATTATTGGTGGTTTAATCATTAATGTATCATTCACTGGCCTGTTCAATGCTGAAGTGCATGCCAGACAGTAATATGTCCTACCTCAAATGTGTTTTAAAATAGTTTTTCACTTGTCCTGGATAAAAAAAAAACAAAAACCAAAAAACAAACAAACAAAAAAAACCCCCACACTTTTGATGTCATTATTGATATTCTAATAAGCCTCAGTCTAGGAAAGGGTAAAATATAGTATTCTGAAGAGATGCTGTTAGTAAGGTATTAGGAAGAGAACTTAGGTATACCTGTATTATTTGCTGGACCAATTTCTATTTCAATCCTAACGGCCAACCCAAGACTCAGGTCTTGCCACTGCAACGTGAGAAGTACTATCTCAAAAGTACAGCCCCCCCCCATGGCAGAGAAAAAGTGTGGGAAGGGTGACCATGGACAGTTTGCTGGATGAGAAAAGCAAACATCCCTGGCTCAGCTGCATGAAGGGATGCACCATTCTCAAGAAAAAAAAAAAAAGAGGGAGAGAGAGAGAAGAGGTCTGAGCTGGTCGCACATGCCCTGGCTCTCTTGCTATTGTGATGAAATGAGTGCAATAGATAGCTGCTGGATGTGATGACGATAGTGAGGTAGGCTGATCTGACAGAAGGTGACAGGGTGAGGGTGACTGTGTTAGATATTGGAGACACAGGGTTGTCTCTAAAGAAGTGACACTTGAGTAGATTTCTACACTACATCAAAGTGTGAGTCCAGGCAAATATGGAAGAAAGCATCACAGGGCTGGGACTCATGAGAGGCAAGGTCTCAAGTGAACACAGTGTAGGATGTTTCAGAAGGCCTTGAAGTGGTGTGGATGAGGAGAGCACTAATGCCTGACCCCAGAGGAGAGGCCCAGCCCCGTGATAGCAGCATGTAAGTCCTGATTAAAAACTTCGGCTTTATTCTCATATAACGGGAAGCGACTGGCAGACTTCACTTTTTGTTTTGTTTTCTAATATGTGTGCACATCTGCATTTGCATGTGCATATTCATGTGTTCAAGATGTGCGTGCCTGCTTGAGATCGTGCATGTGAAGGTCAGAGGATAATCTCAGCTGTCCTTTTTTGGGAAATGCTGTCCATCTCCTTTTTCTGAGGCAGAGTCTCCACTGGCCTGGAACTCATCAAGGATCCATGCTGGCTGGCCAGAGAGCCTCGGGGATCTGCCTTCTTCACCTCCCCGGTGCTGAGGTTAGAAGCAGGTGCCACCACACACAGCTTTCTTATTTTTAATGTATTCATTCTGGGGACCAAACCCAGATCCCAGGAGCTACAAAACGAATGATTTTCCAATGGAGCCATTTCCCTCACCCTTATTAGTAGACATCTAAGCAAGGGGTGACATGAAGTTGTCCTTAAAAGATGACTCTGATTGTTCTGCTGAACACAGATTCTGAGCAGGCAGGAAAGAAATTTCGATAAACAATGATGGAGACATTCTTGCACTTGTTGTAGAGATGTTGGTGCATGGACAAGTGATCCAGACAGACCTTGAGAGACACATGTAGCAAAATGTCAGAGATGTCCTCACTAGTTTCTGTCCACTGTAGCCACATGAGATGCATGAAATGATCAATGCAGTCCTCTCCTCCTAGGCTTCTTATGAAAGCTTGTTTAATGTTTCCTCCAGCAGCTTCTGATGGCATGCGGTACAGGATATGAAGGCCCCCTCCCCCAGGCCAGGGTAACACTATACCATGTCCCCTATTGTCACTCCCCATCCAGCTTTCTGTCTGGATTTATGCTCTGCTCTACTTTTGCTCATGTGTACCAAAAGAGTTAGAAGATAAGCACCAGCTCCTGACAGCACCCTAGCAACCCAACGACCACATGAATGCCTGAGGATTCCTTCACCCTGGGAAATTTACAGGTTCAACTCCCTTGTCAAACTCTCCCAGATTTGCCTATATAGTCATTGAGCCTCCCTCCTACTGTCCCTACAAATAAATTCAAAAGCAGTGTGCAGGGAGCTACTGGATTCAATTGATCCATGGGAAAAGGATTACCAGAAGGGCAAGCCTTTTAAAGGTTTGAACATGGTACTTACTAAAGAAAGTTACTTTCCTGGTGTCATTCTGAAACTGTTATGACACTCCCCCACTTTGACTAGAATCACTTTCTCATTAAAATGGGGACACAAGCTTCCCCAAATATTGCCTGTGGTCCTGCCTGTGGCTGAAGGTTAGTTGTGTATTGAGACACTTATCTGAAGCTTTGTAGACAGTACTGCTTCACAATAAGTTCCATTTTTGGGTAGACAGGCACTGAGCAAGTAACTGGAAAGACCACTTTAGAACTGGGTGGCTGTCTTCGTTTAAATTGGGGGCTGGGAAGATGGCGCTTTGGGTAAAACACTCACTGTGCAAAAAATTGTGTACCTAAGTTTGAACCTTGAAGCTATAAAGAGTTGGGTTTTGTAGCACATTGAGCTCCTACAGAAGATGGAAGATGAGAACTGGGGAATCTCCAGAAACTCACAGACCAGTTAGCCTGAAATTCGAAGCAGAGCAAAACAAACAAGCTCTAAAACCAAGTGGAAAGCAAGGACAGACAACAGCTAAAGCTGTCTCCGGTCTCTACATGTACACTCACATTTACATGATCGTACACACACACACACACACACACACACACACACACACACACACCATACATACACAGAGTTAACAATGATGATGATTTGATGATAGGGGCTGGAGAGTTGACTCAGTGGTTAAGAGAAATGGCTGCTCTTGAGGACTTGGGTTAGAGTTTCAGCCTCCACATTATGGCTCACAACCATATGTAGCTCCAGTTCCAGAGATCTGATACTCTCTTCTGGCTTCTCTGGGCAGCCCACGAACATGGTGCAGGGGCATACACCGGTCAACAGCTCCCCATCCCTGCCCCGACCAATTCAACGATGATAGTGAATCTAACTAACATAGACCCTATCCAGACCAGCTTCTCCTTAGCCTCGGAGTCGCACAACAAGGGTTGGGGAAGGGATACCCAAGGAACAGTGTGTCTACATCTCTGCACCTCCAAAAGTGCTCCATGACTCTGCCAGGAAGATGGGTAGCTTCTTTTTAAAATGAGCAGCTAAACACGATGACAGACTATTTATGGTGTCATCTCTTTGAGGTGATTAAGTGGGCAAGGCCTTCAGGAGCCCAGCCAGGGGCAACCTTCATCCCAGCAACACTTTCTCATCTCCCACAATGTCCCCACTGCCACCCCCACCCCTACCTTTCTTCCTCTGGCTCTGCAATGAAACAGAAGACACTGGCGAGTTCAGAAGGGTGCTCTAAAACCAGTCCACGGGCATAACGGGACACAAGAGAAGGGGCTGGAATCGGTCCTTTTAGGATGATGCCTTTGCCACTGGGGACAAACAAGGTCCTGGTTGGAGAAGGGTTATGAGACTGCTTTGCTGTTTGTGAAAAATGGCTGGTGGCTCCCCGGATGCACCCTTTTAGAAACTGTAAGGATCCTGTTTTGTGGGTAGGTTGGTTCTAACTGGCAAGGCTCTCAAGGTAGAGTTCAGCACTGTCTTGTCTGTTTTCCCACTCAGCCGACCTCAATCCCCATCGGCCCCAGGGGCTTCGTTCTGTGCCATAAGAAATGAAACATATTTCCCAACGTGTTTTCTTTCTTTTTTAATAAAAATATCAAAGGCATACTTATCAGTGGCTGAAGACGGAAAGCTGCGGCACAGGCTATTTTTTAACTGGAACACGGCCCCGTGTTGTGCCACACTCATCCAGGGGCGGTGGAAGATTGATGGCTGGACAAGTGCAGGGAACTGCCACTGATTGAAAGCAGACAACTGCAAGCTGGGAGGGAGAGTGGGGTGGGGGGGAACCGGGGTAACCACAGCCATCCCATCTTAGCACGTTTGGACAGGGCTTCTCCTCCTGTCTGCTGTCTGGAAATAACAGCTCGGAGGAAGAGGGCACACAGAGGGGCTGAGACAACCTCCCTCAGGCACAGGCCTCTCTTGTCTCGAGTTTGCCTTTTTGAAAAAAGCGCACGGTAGGATACAAGCTGGCCACGACTGACCACCAGCCTTGGGCTCTCAGACGTCAAATAAGCCATTCATAGGCAGGGAGACCAGACAAAGATGAGAAAGCGCACGGCTTTCTCTGGAGGAAAATTAGGCTGCTACTGTCCTTTAATATGGGGGCACGATCCCCATTCTTTTATTTGCTTTTCAATGAGGGTCTGGGGAGGAAGGAAGGCATGGGAAACTGTCAGCCAGTTGCTTAGTACCCTTCATCAGGATCCCAGCCAGAGTTCAGCGTGGCTAACAATCGCACAGCTATGTACTTGAACTGAGACATTTTTATTTCATTAGGGGTGTCCGTTTACAGCCATCAGCTAAGCAGATTGGCCAGCAGCAAAAAGGCCTCCTTTCCCGCAGGCCTTATCACCAGATCTCTCTCCCATTATTCATCTCTTTAAAAAGAGAGAAAGGGAAGGGGGGCTGGCTTTAAGTGCATTATGTTTGGTGACCTGTCTCTATTCTCTAGCCCAAACAGTCTAAAATAGGTTTTATTAGGAATCATTATTTAGGTTCCAGCCTGGGAGCCGATCGATCCCGTGTAATGGTTCCCAGAGCTCACAGAGTAACCAGGCTGCGTCTCCAATGAGCCGACACAATGTCAGTGACAATTCATTTTTTTTTTTTTCTTGCCAGTTAGGATGCTGGTTTAATATCCTGAAAAAAGCACTTAGCACCACCCCTTCATAACATCTGTCAGGCCCTGTCCAGTGACTTGTTTCTCACATTGAGGGCTCCCAGGCAGTTGGGGCCCTGTTCTGAAACACCTCTCCAGAGGCCTCGGAATTCCTCTGACATTCAACCAACCCCCCTGCACCAGGGCCCAACACTCGCACACCAGCTGTTATAACTTTCCAGGACACTCCTAAATTTTCTAAATGTGTGCCATATAAAAATAAGATTTAGGACGGTGAGTGTTCAGGGGGTTTGCCCGTGAAGAATATAATTCACCCGGTGTCGCCAAGCCATTTTGGAGCATTCTTCCCCAGACTGCTCGGCTTCATCTTGGTCCTCCCCACAGCCCATCAGGAATCCTGTGGCTGAAGATTTGAGTCAAGTGACTCGTTTTTTTCTCCTCTCTCCTTTGCCTTTTAAAATGTTTCCTTTTGCTCGGAAACTTTTGAAAAAAAATGCAAAGATATTGAAAGAAAAACAATATGTATACTTGAATTCAACTAGCTCTACCACTTTGTGCTCTGTACTTGTTTTGTGGCTCACAACACCCACCCACCCATACATTTTTTTTACACCAACTCATGCACAGTCACACACATTTGTACCTTCCACAAGCTTTGATGTGCAAAATGGCAAACATTCTCAGTCACTCTCTTATAGGGGTACACAGTGTTTTTCTCAGCCATTCAAAACTAAATTTGGGGGCAGGCAAGACGGCTCAACTGGTAAATGGAGTTACTGAATTTACTGTGCAAGCCTGGTGGTGTAAGTTCTGTCCTCAGAAGCCAGATACACTAGCACACAGATGTCCCAGGATGCCTACTGAGATATGGGAGGTGAGACAGGAGACAAGAGAGATCCTGTCTCAATAAGGTGGCAGGAGAGAAGTAATTCCCAAAAGCTGTCTTCTGCTAGCCATATGTGAGGCTACACTCTCTCACATACACATATAAGATAAACTGAAGATGTATGACACGCCATACTCCATTATTATGCTTATTGTTATTTTATTCACTATTGTAAAGAATTGGATCAACCTCATTGTCCAAACACAGGTGAATTGAAAATAAAAATTTGTGTAATAAAAACAATGGAATATTATTCAACTCTAAAAAAAATGATGTTTCAAAATTTGTGGGAAAGCTGGGCAGTGGTGGTGCACACCTTTAATCCCAGCACTGGGGAGGCAGAGGCAGGCGGATCTCTGTGAGTTCGAGGCCAGCCTGGTCTACAGAGTGGCATCCAGGAAAGGCACCAAAACTACACAGAGAAACCCTGTTTTGAAAAACAAAACAACAACAAAAATTTGTGGGAAGATGGTGAACTTAGAATTTTTAATGCTCTCTCTCTCTCTCTCATGTGGAATCTAGCCAACGATGTATGTAAATATGTGAGTACATGTATATGTGGGTACAGTATAACATGAAGAAAAGAGAACAGAAAAGGCTACATATAAGGGGATCAGGAAGGAGTGGATGCAGGTGATAAGCATGAGTATATATATAAGTCGGAATGTTTTTCTCACGATTCTGTCAGTTTTAGTTTTGGTAGGGGGATAAGTGCAGAAACGTAATATGAAGTTTCACAGCTTCTGTTCTGAACGCCAATTCTAACTGTGTATGACTTCATTACGTTGTATAGTCTTTGCGCCTGGTTAATTTAGGTGTATACTTTTTTTTCTTACCAAGGATTTTTTTTATAATAAAGTAAATTAAATGAATAAATTCTGACATTGTAAACTAGAATCAATTTAATTAACAGAATATTTGTACATTACCACAGAGTAAAGTATGACATCTTAGTCATAAATAATGTATAAAGGTAAGAATAATTTCCATATGGATTTTCCCAACATTTTAAACTTCTATGAACTGGGAAACTGAGGATCCTTTCCTAATTTTTTTCATTTAAATTTTTGTATTTTTTGTTTTTTAGGATTTCACGCATAAGTGCTGTATTATCATCATTCACATTTCTCCCTCTGCCCCACCAACTCCTCTCATATGCACCCTCAAATGCATGACCCTTTCTGTAATGGTTACATACACATACACACACACACACACACACACACACACACACACACACACACCATTCTGTTCATCTACTGTTGCTCATGTGCACATGTGTTCAGGGCTGAGCACTTGGGATGGTATAGCCTATCAGGAGGCTTATCTCTGGAGAAGACTGATTCTCTCCTCTCAGCAGCCTTTGTTTGCCTACAGCTTTCCCATCTAGGGATGGAGCTTTAGAAATTCCACCATTCACACTGACATGCCAACTGATCACTGTGTAAGTCTTGTTTAGGTGACCATATTGCTGAGATTTCATGAGTGCAGTTTCCCTGTTGTGCCTAGAAGACACTATCTAGCAGTCTTTGTTTGTTTGTTTTTTTTCTAATATTTTGAGGTAAATCATAAATTGTTGTGGACTATGGTCAACTTACTACAGCTATGGAAGACAAGAACTAATTCTTCCTACCTAACTACAAATGCAGTTTCTTTCACTCACAACTCCCTCCCTTATAAACACTCCTTCTTTAACTCTTTTATTTTTCAGAGCTGAGGACCGAACCTAGGGCCTTGCACTTGCTAGGCAAGCGCTATACCACTGAGCTAAATCCCCAACCCCGTCCTTCTTTAACTCTTAAGACCAATTATTATGAATTGAAAATATGCAGTACTTGTCTTATTGTATCTGGTTTTATTTTTCTTAAAACAATGTCTTCTAGTTCCTTCCATGTTACTGGTAGCAAATAACAAAATTCCTTTTTTTTTTGAGACAGGGTTTCTCTGTGTAGCTTTGCGCCTTTCCTGGAACTCACTTGGTAGCCCAGGCTGGCCTCGAACTCACAGAGATCCGCCTGGTTCTGCCTCCCGAGTGCTGGGACTAAAAGCGTGTGCCACCACCGCCCAGCAAAATTCCATTTTTTGCTTATGGTTGAATAATATTTCATTGTGTATATATACCACAGTTTGTTAGGTATTCATTCATAAATGTTCATCTCAACTGCTTTCTTTTCTTAGAGATTGTAGATTGAGCAGTAAAGAGAAAGTATAGTTATCTTTTGGTAGAATGATTTCATTTCTCTTAGATAATGTCCAGTAGTAGAATTCCTAGATAATATAATACCCTACCTTTAGTTTTTTGAGAATCCTCCACATGGTAATAACGCCTCTGCTGATTCAGCATTCTCCCCACCAACGAGTTCCTTCATGTCCCCACTCAGATGTGTAACTGTCAGTCATTCTAGCAGCAGGAGATGACATCTCATTGTTCTGATTCAAATTTCCTTGGTAAGCAGTGAGCTTGAGCCTTTTTTTCACATACTTCAGGAGATCTGTAGTATAGTTGTAGATGCAGTATCTATTATAAGCAAATGGCATATATAGGTATACTATTTACTCAGATGATTTATGCATTTTTAAGTCAGATTACATGGGTTTTGCTATTTGAGCTTCTTATACATTCTGGACAATGATACCTGATTGAACAGATTTGTTTGATAATACTTATTTCTGTCTGTATTTTTTTCTGCTTCTTCTATATGCTGAAGATTTTTAATTAACATAATCCCATTTGTCTAATTTTAATTTTGTTGCCTATGCCTTTGGTGTTGTAGGCAGAAACCTCAATCTTATCCCAATGTCTGGAGAGCCCCCACTCTATGTTTTCTTCTAGTAAGTTTCATGGCTTCAGGTCTTACAGGTAGGTCTTGGATACATTTTGAATTGGCTTTCATATATGGTAAGAAGTATGTTTCTTGTTTCTTCCTTCTGCATATGTATGATCAGTTTCCAACATTAAAAAAAGGCTCCTGGCCAGGTGGTGGTGGCGCACGCCTTTAATTGCACTTGGGAGGCAAAGCCAGGCAGATCTCTGTGAGTTCAAGGCCAGCCTGGGCTACAGAGTGAGTTCCAGGAAAGGCACCAAAGCTACACAGAGAAACAGCAAAACAAAAAAGACTCCTTTCTTTAATGTATATTCCTGGTGGCATTTGTCAGAAAAAAAAGAAGAACATAGACTAATTCTGAATTATCTATCTGTTCTGTGCTAGTATTTTCCTGTTACAAGATGTGGTCAGGATTCGCTCATGTGTCTTTTCCTTCACATTAGCTCTTGTTTTACTTGACCTTTCATGATAACTTTTAAGGCACAGTTAAAGTCAGTGGTTTTGTAGGGAGTCCCCTCTTTTGGGGGAGGATGGGCAAACCTTATAGAAAAGATATTACATACAGTAAACTACCTTAATCATAAAAAATTCCATGAATTTCACAAAATGAACATATCTGTTTAACTTGCATGAAGTTTTAAAAAAATGTAGTGTTATCTAAACCCAGAAGCCTCACCGAATACTCTTCTTCTCCCTTGACCAAGCAAACAGTAGCTGCTATTCTGATTCTGTCTCCACAGATAATTGTTGTTTCTGCTCTATCATCCAAACTGTGTCCAATAAATGTTGAATATAGCAAAAGGAGTCTACTACAGTAGCATCTGGAGTGCTAATGGCATCCCATCTGTGCACATACTCTATCTAGACCAGTTTACCATCAATTTCTAAGCCCTAATACAAATATCTCCTGAAAAATAATGATGAAAATATTTTTAAATTTGTACTAACCAATGAATTTTTCAACCAAGTGGGTTTTCTACTTCTTTCAATATTCTCTCTCTCTCTCTCTCTCTCTCTCTCTCTCTCTCTCTCTCCTCCCCTCCCTTCTTTCCTCCTTCCCTTTCTCTGAGTCTCTAATACTGTTGAAGTTCAAATATTGCTTATATGTTGGAGAGTAGCTATTGAGGATATTATATTAGTTGTACTTGATGCCTTGGCGAGTAGGAGTGTTGTTTAAAATAAAAATAATAGAGCCTTAAGGTATAAACAATGTCTACCCCTCCTCCTAAAGCTCCAACAACAAACCAAGGCACAGTTCTACCAAATACACTCTGGGAAACCAATGTGCTTATTGGGCTTTCTAACAGGAGCATGGATGCTTCCCACCTGCAACAGCCACCCTAGGAAGTCTTTACCCAGCAGAGATGATGCCTTTCCCATAGCCACATAGATGTAGCCTCATTTTCTAGTCCTTCTCCACTCTAGGTGTTCCCTGATACCCTGAGTCCATGCACAGTTAGGGCAGAATTATATACAACTCGTTAGGAGGGTTATCTGGATACTTGTGTGAGGGTTTCATGACCCCCCTATCCCTCCTTCTATAATTGATCATCAACTGTCAACAAGCCCAGATAAGATAATCTTTGTGAGCAGGATTCCTTGAAGACAGTTCTATACAACAAGCCTTAAGAAACTTATTCCCTAGGATGACTCATAAATGAACACTGATAAGCAGGGAATTAGTTCTCAAATAAAAAGAAGTTAGGCTACTAAGAAGTAAACAGCAGTATATTACAAAATAAAAAACTGTTACTTAGAACAATTATGAACAGTCTTACTTAGAACAAATAAGGAATGAAAGTAGCATCACTTAGCCACCATGGTCATTTAAAGACGATACATTTTCTCTGAGGATTTATTATTTATCAATAATCATAAGAATCTTTATTTTAAATTTATTTATTCATTTTATTTTACATGTATGGGTGTTTTGACTGCATGTCTGTCTGTGTAGTATGTGTATGCAGTGCCTGCAGAATCCAGAAGAGGGCATCAGATGCCCTGGCTCTGGAGTTAGAGGCAGTTGTAAGCTGCCCTATGAGTGCTGGGAGTAGAATCAGGGTCCTATTGAAAAACAATCAGTGCTCTTAACCACTGAGAAATCTCTGCAGCCCCTAAGAATCTTTTTAAATGATTTTTACATGCACTATACTTGTTAAATCTCTCTGTTCATAATGTGGCAAAATGTGCAAGGACATTTTATGTTGAAATTTGAAGATCACGAGATAAAATAAATATTAAACATTGATTTTACCTTCATACATATGCAATTAACTTCTTACTGAGTTTTGCCACAAAAATGGTAGTTATTCCTTCACTAGGGCTCTTTAAGTACATGATAAATATTATTAGTGTTTTAACTCTGAATATAGCCCCTTTTTAGAAGTCAAATTCACAATATAAAGAGAAAAATCTCACAGCTGACTCAGATTGACTGTTAATTTGAGTGCAGAAATGTACTGTATCTATGAATTGGACAACAGTCATTATTTTGATGGAAAAATGATGGCATGCCAAGTAATATTAAGGCAATTGTTACATAGACAGGCATGAAAACTTAAAAGCATTGAGAGATTAGGAAGTCAATTTTACCATCTTATTTAAGTAATGGCTTCTCCACCTGCATTAGGGAGTTCAAACAGTTTTTAACTTAAACCTGATAGTCACTACAAACCTCATCAAATCATGACATTCTCTCCACCTACCATGGAGAGCTTCTGACATTTATAGAAGTCTCAATATGGCTGGAGTTTTATGAACATTTCCTTGACTCTTCTTTTTCCAAGTCACCACTGTCTTTTACATATATAAACCTAGTAGGCTCCCCAGTTAAAAAAGAACTAATTATTAGCCTTCTCTGTGGAAGCTCTTCAAGTAGACGTTCTTGTTTTAGTCTTGGTTTCATAACAATCACGTTGAATTCTTTTGTATTTTAAGAAAACAAATTTTGTTACCCAAACAAAAAGAAAGAAAACTAACCAAGCACAAAACAAAACAAATGTTCAAATGGTTTGAACAAGCCTAGGTGTTAAATATAGCTGATAAGCAACACGTGTTTTTCTACAGTTCATGCAACATCACATAACAGCAATGTACCCAACAGCTGCAGAAAACTGTGATCTCTGTCAGTACAGAGTGAAGCAGTAAAGTCTCTATTGTGATTTACTGTGAAATACCTTCTTGTTTAGCCATGTTGTAACAAATATCTTATGCCTTTCAGGGATATTAAGTCATATGTTAAAATACAGTGGAGTGGATACCTCTATTACCAAACATGATGTTTATTACTTTTATAAGTGTAATTAGTGTTAAAATGTTGGTACTTAAGAATAAAATACAATGAAGAGAATTTCAAACTAGGAAAATACAAAGAAATAATCCCTCATATACAAAACTAGAGTTAATAATAGCGAAGATTTACAGTAGTCATCATAAATATACGCATATGTCAACACAGAGTGATTTCAGAAAAATGTCTGTTAACATTTCATTTTATAGAAAACTCACTAAAGTGATGTGATTTGTCCAAGTTCCCATAAGGAAATAATGAAAACCTCGACAGTCTACTCACTGAATACTTTCCTAAGTGTGTACAATGAGATACAATTCTGCTCTCTTTACTTCCAATCCACTGATTATCTTTCTTCTGCATCTGCCAAAATATTCTGTATGTATGTAAGACAAATGTAAACTCAGTTTGGCCAAAAAGCTAAAAGCTAGATAACTTTTTCCTCATGTGGCTGGAACAATTCTAGAGGAAGGCTAGTTATTTTTGTCTCTATGCTTTAACTCCCATGTGCCCACTTTGTACCTTGGAAGCATCCCCAATTGACTACAAGTTGGCTACCAAAGGTTCCAATGTTCTTTCTCACCTCTTCTGTAGAGCGGAGGAAAGATGATAGCAGAGAATCAGATTGGGATATAAGCCCTTCCCTGACTCTGTGGGGTGGTTGATAATGCTAAAAGTATCATTCTAGATGAGTCTAGAATAAAACTGTCATGTTAAAAAATCTAGATTGAAGTAATATCATGTTGATATTTTCTTCATTTCTTTTGGTGTCTGTATTCTGCATAAAGGTTCATTTTTATTTTATATATATGAATATTTTTGTCTGCATAGGTGCTTATGTACCAATTGAATGCAGTGCCTGTGGAGGCCAGAAGAGGACATAGGATCCCCAGCAACTGAAGTTACTGACCTGTTGTGAGCCATCATGTGGTGCTGGGAATTAACTCAGGTCCTCTGCAAGGTCAGTAAGTACTCTTCAACACTGAGCCATCTCTCCAACTCCTGATATTAATATTTGTAATGTGTGGCTGTAATTTCCCCATCTTAGATGCTTATATTTAGTGTCAAAATTGATACAACAATTGAGATAGAAAAGACATATGCATGGTGTTAGGATGGAGATACACAGAAAGTTTTTACAAAAGAAGAAAAAATAGGGATGGGGCATCTTGACAAACCAGGAGACAAGACACAGTTTAATCATTAAATATTAGAAATACCAACCTTAATGAAGCTTCCATAGATAACATCAATGATAACTCCATTTATATAGTTACATTATTTTCTGATTTGTATGGACCATAGCCTAAGCATGAAAGAGAAAAAGAAAAAGAAAAAATATAGACACAGTTCTAATACGCCAAAACCTCTGTACTTTTAAAATAGATTCTTGCCAGAACATTGAAGAAAAAGAACATGTGTATGTTCAGGTACATGTGCATGTGTGCCCATGCAGGTAGAGGCCCACTGTTGGCATCTTCATTGACTATTTTCTACACTCTATCTATTGAGGCAGGGTCTCTCACTTGAATTCCATTTGCTAATTCAGCTAGTCCAGTTAGCCAACTTGCTCTGGGGATCCTGTCCTCAAGTGCTGTCCCCTGGGATTACAGGCAGCAATAAAAGCTAGAATTTACTTGAGAGCTAGGAACTCCAATTCTCAACCTGTGCAGCAAGCTGGGGAGTTATCTCACCACACCCCCCAAAAAAGAGCTTCTGAGACAGACTTCTCAGAGAATGTGTCTGATCTCTGTAGCTTGCTTTCTACTGATTTGTGCCCCCAGATGAAGTGAATACCCTAGTAAAAGCAAGCTGTGTTCACAAAATACTGAATTTTGACTAGTAATTTTTCTGTTTTACTTTTGAACATCTGGAGAGATTTTAAAAATGTTTATATTCAAGCTCACCCTCAGAACTCTTATTCCACATGACTTTTGTAAGCTTTGGCACCCCAGTATTTTAAAATACCATACAACTGCATAATTTGTACTAAAATATTATTTTGAAAGAACCCAATCAGCAAAAGGAGCCATTGGGTTAATACGGAGAAATAGGTTTAGTGAGTAAAGAAAGGAGGGGTTAACTAGAGATGGTTGGGGTGTTCTGGTGGCCTCTTCCAGTTGTTGTAAGAATTGCAAACTAGTTCTACAAAGAAGCTGACCCTGGAGATACTAATGTGGAAGACTTTTAAATCTTTGAGCACAGATGAAGGAAGAGACACAATTAGGGTTTTGGGAAATAAACAGGAGAGAGCCAAAGTGTTGGAAACTGTAGCACTGTGGTGGAGTGGAAAGTTCAGGAGAGTTCAGTAGTGATTATTACTATTACTGTTACTACAGAACCCTGCAACATCAGTTTTCTGTTGTTGATTGCTGTACCAGGAGGAAGCTGAGGAGGATGGAGATAAAGGAAACCCTTTGGAGTGCAACGATCAGGATACTTTGGTGGTTTTTGGCAACAGTTTGAATTTAATGTTTGCCCAAATAGTAAAAGTGAAATGAGGGGACTGAGGTTGAACTCCAATGTCTTGTTTTGTTTTGTTTAAACATCTTGAAACTAAACCATGCCAAATCTTTAATACTTTCTCAAAATTTCTGTTAGAGAAAGTGGTTATACTAAAAAGAGCACCTTGAAAAAAATCAAACAACTGTGTACTCACCAGTATTCTGTGATGTAAATTACTGCAATAACAGGATGTGGATGTAGCAAGAAACTGGGATGATGCACCATGATGCACCAAATATGGGAATAAAAATGATCCAAGTGCCATTCATGACAATACCCCACTGTCTCTTGCATTCCTAAAGTTTTTACCTGTTTCAAATGTTTCTTCCTTTATTGTCTCATTGTTAAATGAACTCTTTTAGAGAGTAGCAACATCTAATAATGACAAATTTAATTAGACATTTTTGTTCTTGATTGAGCAAGGTTTATTTTGCATTTGCAGGAAATTTTTATTTAGAGGAAAACATACATACAAGTGTGAAAAATAAAAAGGTAAACAATTTAAAAAATACTAAACAAACAAATAAAAGCTCTTTATTTTCTAATCCTTCTTCCCAGGCATAATTTATCCCTTTCTTTAAAACTAAATAGCAGTTTCTCAGTTTCCCTTTGCAGAGATAAAGTTACACTATATGCCATGTTTATTCTTTTGTCTTATTTATTTATTTATTTATTTATTATTTATTTATTTATTTATTTATTTATTTATTTATTTATTTATTGAGACAGGGTTTCTGTGTGTAGCCTTGTTGCCTTTCCTGGAACTCACTCTATAGCCCAGGCTGGCCTCGAACTCATAGAGATCCATCTGCCTCTGCCTCCCAAGTGCTGGGATTAAAGGCATGTGCCACCACCAACCAGCTTCTTTTTTCTTTCTTTTTTCTTTTCTTTTCTTTTTTTTATTTTAAACTTAAGCATAGTGGCTTTCTCCACTTAGTATGCATAGACATTACTGGGAACCCACGTACTTAGAAATCCTTACTTAATTACTTGAATGATGCCCTTGTTCTACCATAAGCAGTTCTACTGTAGACTGCCCTAAAACTACACCTTGGAAAACCATCTTTCAGACCAGAAATGTGTGTCTCTGTCATTCCAATGTTGTTTGCCTACCAGCACTTTATATAGGTAGATGTTCAGTGTGCCTACTAGCAGCTTTCATACCTTAGGTGCTCAGTGTGTGGTTGAGGGTCAACACTGGTATCTAATTAGTGTGAGTTTCTTCTACTCATTGTGATGACTTCAAGGGTCTATCCTGCCCTGGACACCACTGGCCCTCAAGACCATTGCCATATTCTCTGTGAAAAAGAAAACAACCAGCCAAGATGTTTCTTCAGCCCCTTCCTGAATGCTAATTCCACAGAGGCAGGACCCTCCAAATCTGTTCCATTTTATCCACAAAATAAGTTGAAAATTTCTCACCGTGAGAAATTCTTCACTTTGTTCCCATGCCAAGGTTCTCTAAATTAATCACACTGTCCACAAATTGGAGTCATTCCACAGGTCTGGATTTTGCAATTACTTGAAGCTAAGCAGAGAAGAATTACTCAGCTCTGGAAAAGGAACCCACAGACTCTCTGAGGCATAATCAATCGGATTAGGAGTTTCGCTCTCCTGAAGCCGGTTTTGTAAGTTGTCTTCTGAATTTTTCCAGTCGCCAGTCATTGGACTTTTCAAGCTACTTAAAGAGAAATTATCCCACTCACATGGCCTGGTGGGTGAAGATAATGATGTTGCAATTAGCAACAAGTTTAATCAAAGAATTATATTTCTGTGTCAATATAAGAATTACATATGAGACTTTCCTTGCTTTCAGATTCTTTAGTGCTACCTGGGTTGTTCTCTGATAGTTCTGAGGCTTAGTGTGAGAATGTTTTCATTAAGGTAGAAAGCAATAAAGAAGGAAATTTGAAAAAGTTTGGCCTGATTGTATTACCATGCTTTATCCTCCAGCAGCCCTTTTAATTAAGAAAGAGCAACCATTACACAAAATCAAAGAGGAAAAACCAGAATGAGGAAGTGTGTGCTGTTTTTTAAGATTACCTAAAGAAAATATGACAGACTGAATTAAAGTTTAATTACTCTACTGCTGCTGGTTTTCAGTCAGTTTTATTCCCTTACTAAAAGTTTTACAGTTTTTTTCCACTTAAAAACACTGGAATTAATGTAATCAAAATGAGTTTGTCTAACTTCAATAATGTGAGAACTAGGGTTACTTGAGTTGTGTGAATACCAAGGCCTCACTGGGCTCAAGGAGGGGTGCAAATCTGTACCGTGGAGCCTGAACAGTAATTAATGGGTATGGAAAAGATGCTACAACACCACATCTCTCTTGTAAAAGAGACCTGGAGGTTCCTGGAAGAATGTTTGCCTTCAGGACATATTTAGAGCAGTAACAATAGTTAGGGATCATGTGCTATACGTTTATATAAGCAATTTATGTTTTTACCTCCTTGATCTTGAGATCACATATTCATTTGACAAAATTTGCTAAATCTTGTCTACTATCTGCTGGAAAAAAGGACCAAACAAACCCCTTAAAAGCTAATAGAGGGACTGAAAGGCAAACACATAATCTGTTGGGAGGTAATCACAGCAGCTTGAATAGGGTGCTATGAGATTACAGAAGAGGCAGGACCTGCCTGCTTGTGAGTGTGGTGGGGAGGAGGAAGATTAAAAAAAATGATTGGAACCTAATTTTAATGGCAAAATGTCTTAGGGTTTTTATTGCTGTGAAGAGACACCATGATCATGGCAACTCTTATAAAGGAACACATTTAATTGAGGGTGGCTCACGTACAGTTTCAATGGTTCAGTCCATCATCATCATAGTGGGGAGCATGGCAACATGCAGGCAGACATGGTGCTGGAGGAATAGCTGAGAGTCCTATATCTTGAAGGCAAGAGGAAGTCAACAGAAATACTGGACGATATCCTGAAAATAGGAAACATCAAAGCCCACCTCCACAGTGACATACTTCCTCCAACAAGGCCATACCCACTCCAATAAAGCCACATCTCCTAATAGTGCCACTCCATATGCTATTGTGGAGGCCAATTACGTTCAAGCCACCATACATAAGCAAATGTCTGTCTGCCCCATGTAGAAGAGGCTTTATTGTAGGTTCCACATTGTTTACATAGTAGGCTCAGATACTGTATGCAGAATTACAGGAGACTGTAAGATCAAGAACACTGTATGACATGACATGCAGTTGGTTTCTTCAGTCATAGATTCTGAAGATTCTATAGAATCTTAATTAAGAAAGTGTCATGATTGTACTTATTAAATTTTAAACAGCTTGATTGAGAGATTGTTTGGTATAGTATAATATAATAAAATAATACAATACATAATATAACCCATCACAATCAGGACAATGGATGTGCCTGTCACCCTCAAGTTTCCTTATAATGCCTTTTCCCCTTTTATCTTCGATCACAATCTCAGGAAACCACTGAACCATTTCATTTTCTTTCTGTCACTATGAGTTAGTACACATTTCTATGATTTCATGCAAATGAAATCACATAGTACACATTCATGTTGTCTGGCTTCTTTCATTTGGCCTAATTATTTTGATATTCATCAATATCATGTGTCTCAATGGCTCCTTTATTCTTATTGCCAAATAAGAACAATATATGATACTCTATCATATGTTGCATGTCTATACAACTCCTTTTCCTCTTTGTCTCTAGATTGGGATGTTGCAACAAAGTTTCTATGAATGTGCTTGCATAAGTCTTTGCATGGATGTCTTAGATAAATACCTAACAATGGAATGACCATATGTCACATTTAATTTTTTTAACATTATATATATGCATGTTTGCATGTTCATCTGTGTGAACGGCAAGTGAGATGTGCCATGAAGCCATGTGTGGAGGCCAGAGGCCCACTTTAAGTGTTGGTTCTCACTTTCCACCTTGCTTGAGACAGGGTCTTCTTGTTCACCACTGTATATGTGCACTAGCTGGCCTGTAAGTCTCCTGGGATTCTTCCCGTCTCCTATTTTGCCACAGGAACCCTGGGATTGTACATGTGCCCTACCCCATTTGGTGTTAAGTGTATTCTGGGGTTTGAAACTCAGGTCCTCTTGTTTGTAAGTCAAGTAGTTTTTACTCACTGAGTCATCTTCCCAAGCCACATTTGACTTTGTTACAGAACAAGCAACTTTTTGAAGTGGTTGTTCTATTTGCAACCATAGCAATGATATATGAGCATTCCCCTACATTCTTACCAGTAGGTAGTGTAGCTCTTTTTCCAAGTCTTAGCCATTTTAATAGATGTGTGGCCTTATTTGTTATTTGTTGTAGTTTAGGTATGCATGTCTAAGAGGGGTACTTATACTGCTAACACGCCTGTTGATGCTAACATTGAAATTCTTGTTGTTGCTGCTTTTAATTTTGTTATTAAACTTTTAGAACTATTTTGGGTATTCTATCAACAACTCTTTATCATAAACGTAATTGCAAATATTTCTTCCTAGCTTGTGACTTTTGTGGAGTAGACATTTTTAACTCTTATAAACTGTAATTGATCAACTTGCTCCTCTAGTGAATAGTACTTTTGACTTCATTTCTACTTTTTTTTAAACCTAACCTAGAGTCACAAAAATTTCTACTTAATTTTTTTTCTAGAGGTTTACAATTTTAGGTTTTATTTTTATATAAATGATCCAGTTTTGGTTAATTGTTGTAGTTGTACCATGTATGAAGCTCATTATTTTACATGGACATATTAACTGATCCAGCCTGAATACTTTGAAACTATCATCCTTTCCCCCCACTGAATTGCTTTTGCTCTTTTGTCAAAATCAATCTTCCACCTTTAGCGAACATTAATAGAACACTTCACCCAGCAACACATAAAGTACATTGTTCTCAAGACCTCAAAAACATGCTTCAAGATAAATCGCATGTTAGTCTCAATAATCTACAAAGATTGAAAGTATACAAAATATCTTCTAAGACCAAAGTATAATAAAGCTAGAAGCAAGTAGACGAAGAGCAGATATAAACTCAAAAATGTGTGGAAATTAACAAACACACAACATAACAGCCAATGGTTCAAAGGAGAAATCACAGGGGAAGCGAAGAAACACTTCAAGTTTCGTGAGGACAGAAACACAACATGCCAGAACTCACAGGATGTAGTGGTGACCAGGGGGACACCAACAGCTGTGGACAATTCCATTACACATGCAGGAAGATATCAAACAGTAACTAGCTTACACATTAAATAACTAGGAGAAGAGCGACCCAAATTCAAAGGTATCAGAGAAGTCATCACCCACAAAACACTAAAAACACAGAACAAATGTGGCAGCCTGCCCTTCAACCCTGAGCAGACTGGATATATTATGCACTATAGCATCATCACAGAGAATTTTATTGTAGGGTCAAAAGAATAATAAATGTATAGCTGTTAGGTACAGGATAAAGTTGACATTTGTATGTCATTTATTATGAAAGAAGCTATAGCTTTGGAGAACATGGGTTTAACACAACTTGACCTTAAAATTCTACACATCGTGTTTCTACATACAGATGTTCATGCTGAGATCATAGCTCATTATATAATGTACTAGTGGGGAAATATCCATTTCAACAGTACGTGGTCATTGTTCTCCACTATAACATTTTGACAGAACAACACAGTCCCTGAAATACATTTCTTTGTTCAATAAAAGTCAGACTGGAAATTTTAGGAGGAATCACAAGGTTGGTTTGGGGTAAAAATTTTAAATATAAAATATGAATTGATCGCCTTTTGATGTCTTAAGTTTAAGAAAATTTGATTTTACCCAAAGGAATTTGCATTAACACAAAAATGAGAAGTCCTGCCTATCTGTGGGATGTTTCAGTGAATCCAGTTTATATGTATGAAAAATTATTAGTTACCCTTGAGTTTCTGAGGAAAAGAGGCAATTTTCTCTTCCAGCTGATGCACCAAAAAAGTTAAATCGAAATCAAAGGATAACCATAAAGTTGCCATGTGATATAAACTGCAAGTAAATTAAAAACACAGAAAGACCCAAACAAAAGAATGGCATTACATTATAAAACTCAGCTCTTTTTCATTTTTGTATATCATCTCATTCACAGTACCCACAAGGCTTAGTCATGAACATAAATTACTAGCTCACCTCTCTCTCCATCCTCCATTCAAAACATGAACCAAGTTGAACAACAATGTGGTAAAGGTAGATCACATGATAATGTTTATTGCATGAGAGAAACAAACAAAACATCAAAATGAAACTATCACAAAATCCCAGAAGCTCAGAAAAAACAAACATTTAGTTAAATCTGGTATACTAACATCATTGGGTGAAGGTGTTGCATTCATTCTGTTTGCCTTTGAGATGACAGCATTGTTCAAAGTAATTCCCTAGGTAAGCAGAGAATTGAGGGCCCTGGTCATTTCTACATGAAGCAACCAAGGGTAGGTGTAGAAGTAGACTTGAGTGCTGGCTGGTTGTGAGTGAGGCTCAATGCAACTCAATACTATAGAGATGTGTATCAATTTAACAACGTTGTACAAAACATTATTGTTAATGGGAAATGAGCAGAACAGGCAAAAGCATCAGGAGGAACAAGTTTGCATCAAGATTGTGGGTTCAACACTACTAACCTATGAGACAGAACCAAAACAGATGATTTTGGGCATTGCCATGGAAAGGGAGAGTATCTTCCTGAAAAAGCCATGAAGAGTAAGGTTACCAGTGCAACACTGCAGAAAATAGAAATTTGAGATTCCGATTTTCCCAATTCTTCTCTTCTTTTCTGTTTCTTTTATTTTCTTCTCTACTTCTCACTGTATTGAGATCATAAAAAATAATGAAAACAACGTATTTTTTGGACATGGACTTTAGATATTTAACTTTGCATTTCTATCTCCTAACTCAGTGTTTTATAATCACTAAGGACATAATAACTGGGTATTTGGTGACTTCTAATTTAAATTCAATATGTATCTACAACATCAAATGTATCATTAAAGTATTCAGCTATAATGCAATTTCTGGCATGATTGCCAAGCGCATAATCATAACTGCCTCTTGCCAAGTATTAGAAACTGCTACAGACTCCCGAAGTTTCAGTCTGAGAGACTATGAATACCACTCTTTGCAGGTGTCCCTTAGTTTCCCTTCCTGAAATCTATTCTATTGAAACTTGACCCTGCAATCAGTGCAGACTGGGTCTTCCACAAGCAGCCTGTAGAATTAGTGGAGTCTAAGCACTTTCTGGACAACAAAAGTCAGTACTGGACTGAGACCAGTGGACACTGATTTATGTGTGATTGTATGATCACCACATATTTAAAAATCTTCTCCTTTCATACTTTAAGGAATTAAGAGTATGCTTTAAATGATTTTAAAACTACCAAATGTTTTTCTGCTAGTAATGGAAAGGCTGCTGGTGAGTCCTTCCTTCCTTCATTCCTTCCTTTCTTCTTCCCTTCCTGTTTTTTAAGAGTTATTTATTTTTATTGTAGGTGTGTATGTATTTCTGTGAACCACACGTATGCCTGATATCTGTGGAAGTCAGAAGAAGGTATCAGAGCCCCTGAAACTGAAGTTACAAATGGCTGTGAGACACTGTGTGGGTCCAGGGAATTGAACCCAGGTCCTCCTCAAGAGCAGCAAGTACTCTTAACTGCTGAGCCATCTCCCAAACCCCTTAGCACAGATAATGGGCCATGGAGGTTTCCCAGTAGCACAACACTTCTATGTAGGGTTCCAAATGTGTTTTGTCTTTGCTATTTTCTCTTTCTTATTGGATAAAGAATCTGAAATTCTCATGTCTCCTGAAAATAAATTGAAAGAACACCATAATAGAAAGGCTGTCTTCTTACTACTTCTAAATAAAACAAAAACAAAAACAAACAACAACAACAAAACCTCAGTCCTAGCAAAGAAGCCAAATAGATTTAACTATTTTCTTTACTGCTGTTTTTGTTCTTCTGGCTAACTGATAACATAGGAATATAAATGGAAAGTCTACTGGAGGAAATTCTAAATTAATATGAATGCAATAGCTAACCTTATATATTCTCCAAGTTCATCAGATACCGAGATAAAGGATCAATACTTAATATCAAAGAGTCCATTTCGAACAGATTGTATTTGATGTTAGAAAGTAAAACCTTTTAATTCTGCTAGCGCAGTCTATGAAGGAAATGTCTGACTACATTTGCTTTAGTAATGACAATGTTTGACACGTGTATGGTATTTTTTATACATCTCAGCAACATATCCATTTAGAAAAACCCTAGATCTTCAAATGGTATCATTGTGCTGGTATAAGTAAAACAGACAAAGGCTGGCAAGTGTGGCATATCCAGTACAAAAAAACTGAATAAAAGCATAACGAATCTTGTCACGACTCTTGATTTCAAGAATCCTAGGACACCAGTGTTTATGCAGAATCAAACATTTTCAGAAACACGAGACTATAATAACGCTGCAGTGAAAAAGCTTTCTTTTTTTCCTTGCAGGAAATTATAGTAATTTTTCTTTATTGTCTGCTTGTGATATTTTGGTACTGTAAAACTATTATTATAGGTTTCAGAAGACCACCCTCTTGGATGACACTTGAATTGGCTACTGGGACAAATCAGGGGGCAGTTGTTGAACCTGAAACCTGAGGGGTGGGTATGTGTTGGGTTTAGAGTCTGTCCCATGATGTGACAGATGTGCCGTCCATCTGACATTCCTACTAGAAATAAGACCATACTGAAATACCCAACATGAAGTCTGAAGAAAAGTGGAGGCAGCTACGTGGTTATAGAAAGAAAGAGAGCGACAGAGGGTAGCAGGCTTTTGAGGGCAGACCGCAGCTACGTCTTGGTTCAAGGCTATAAACGTAGATGTGGGGTTGGAGAGATGGCTCAGCGGCTTTTCCGAAGGAGCTCAGTTTCATTTCTAACACTCATATTAAGTGGCTCACAACCTCTGAAACTTCAGCTACAAGGGATCTCACACCTTCTCTGGCCCCTAAGGCCACTTTTACACATGTGGCACACATATCTACAAACACACACATACACACACACACACACACACACACACACACACACACACACACACGCATGCACACATACACACAAATAAAAATAAATATTTTAAACATTTAAAAACTAAAAGTGCTACCACCTGAAAAAATAGAAGTTACAATACCAGGAAACGAAAATAAATCAGAAAACAAGTGGAAGTATCTAGAATACTACTACTACTGTTAAGCCAAAAGAACAAAGACATTTATCAGGAAGGTCTGAGTCTTGGGCAGGAAGTTGAGTGTTTCCAGAAGGAAGTTCTTACCACGTCTAAAAGAAAATGGATTAGTTGTATGCCAGAGAAAACAAAAACAACACAGTAGGGGAAGAAGATGGCCAAAGACATGGGTCCTAGAATCAAAATGAGAAGAAAAGTTCTAGAATTTAGTTCCTGATAAATCTCCAGATTGGGCAATTATGTTATTATCCCTTAACCTATTGCTACAGACTGGGTATCTGCCAACATAAAGCTAATATTTCTTACTCATGAAAGGGAACTGAAGTCAATGGAAGAGTTCTCTTCAGGTGATACAACAAATCTTTCTCATACTACTAGAAGATTTTCTTGATCTAGAAGCATATTCAAGATGCCTAAGACTCCACTTCGAGTTTGTGTCCTATGCAGGTATGATTTCAGACAACCAAGCCTCCACATTCCTGCTCAGAGGGACCAATAGGTCACTTCAAACTACAATGTGGATGTTTCAAGAAAGGTATGAGTGAGTCTTTCAGTTGGTGCTTGAGGCATTTTGTATGGGGGCATTTACAGCTTCATTGACCTTTCATGATGCTAGTCCCTTCTACTCAAGAAAAGCAGGCAGCTGCACTATCTCAACTAGAACAACATTATTTATATTTTTTCAGTACTTTATACCTAAGATCCTAAACATATCAGGCTGGCCTTAAACTCACTGTGTAGTCACGGGATTCTAGGATGATACTGAATTTTCAATCTTCCCATCTTTACCTACCAAGTTCTGGGTTTACAGGAATATACCACCATATCTAGTTTATGTAGATCTGGGGATCAAATTCAGAGCTTTGTGCACATTAGACATGCACACTACTGACTGAGTCACATCCCAGCCCTGGTGATGGTCTTTTAATGTTGATTTGATGGCTGTATATACAGGACTCTATGACAATGATACAAAATTCCCATTTTGTGATGAGAGACTGCAGTGGTTCCCTTAGAGTGATTTTCTGCAACCTTAGACACACACCTCCTAACAAATTTTGAAAATGTGTCATGCATGATTAACACATGTCTGCAATACCAGCCGTAGATAGACTGAGGTAAGATGGGCTAGACATACATGCACTCTCTCCCTCTGCCTCCCTCCCTCTTCCCTTCTCTTCCCTCCCCCTCTCTGTCTCCACACAACAACATTTCTGGAATCTACATAATCCATTCATTGGATTTCAATGATTTGAGTATGTGGAACTATATTAGCATTTGTTTTAGAATAAATAACGAAGATGCTCTCCTGCTTTGTAGAGTAAGAATAACACATGGGAAACTGTGAAAGAAATACCCAAGGCCAATATTTAGGATTTGCTGAAGATAAGCTTGGATCAAAATATCAGACTAGCCCTGCGTATTAACCACATTCAGTAAAAATGGATAAGTGTTCTAATACAAAGGCTGCTTTATATTAGCAGTTCTCTCATCCATATGACAATATATGACATGGTTGGAATCAAGGTGGTGTGGAGAAGTAAGAGTTTCATACATGATTCATAAAAGCTTTTGAGAAATCCAGTTATCAACAGAAGGAAAGACTGGGCAGTTATATGAAGGAAGTTTTCCCATGCACTGTTACATTTTATCCCAGCCTCTTTTGTGCGAGGTGTGCCATTAAAACTGGTTATTTTGGAGAAGGAAGAACTGATTCTCCAAGGAGTAGTACTATTTGCACAATATCTAAACTTCGATCTGTCCATTTGGTCAAAGTGTTTGATACTGATTGGTACATGGTACCTGACCAATGTCTATTTACTTGTTATATCTACACAGCCAAAGGTCTAAAAATAGACCACAAGAATCAGGCTCAAGCTTTGATTTTTTTCAGCCTCAAGTTGCCATAGAAACATGTCAAACAGCAAAGAGTTGAGCTGGGTCTCTGTGTCCCCACCTCTATTCCACCTTCAGAAATTCCACTTTGTGTATTGAGCTACATGGCAATACTTTATTTGAAGAAAAAAGTGTTTAAAAAATAGGTGTTATTATTATATGTAGGGAATTCATGAAGGTTTTCAATAGACAAAATATCTGTTAGAGCAAGGGAAAATGTCTCCCATTTTAGTGCCTATAGTCATCTTAAGACAAATCAAAATTTTACATCAGTTTATGTCACAATACTGGCTGTACAATTGATAGATGATTTTTTTGGGAATTTTGTTTTTTTAAGTCATAGTAGTGATCAGGCTAGCCCTGCTACATCTTGACAACAGTGACTGTGTCTACACAGTGGATGGATCGGTAGACAGAGGCAGAGAAACCAGGACTTTCTCATGTGGACTAGCAGCCCCTTAACGGAGACTTAAAAGAAAAATTGGAAGGGGGCTTCCTACAATTTCATGCACTGACTCTAGAATAGCAATCCACACAATTATCTTCTTAAAATGACCTTTGGGGAATTAATTTTGTAAGTATTCCAGTCATCTTCCCAGTTTTTTTGAGCTTTGGTAATCTATCCTTAAAATGCAAAACAGGAAAAAAAAAGAATGATATATTTAAAGCTGATTTGTGCTTCACCCAAAACTAAAATGATTAATTTTTGAACAAAAATCAAGTTGGACAAGAGCCTTTTTAATTTTGGAAATTTTTGTGGGAAGGCCTGGAAATAAAAAATGACAAGTGAATGAGTTGGAAATTACTAGAATAACTATACAACTTTGAACTAAGCATCATAAATTGTAGATACTTGTTAAAATGCATGCTACAGTTTCGACAAAGCAATACTAATGGGCATAATAAATCTTACACTAGACCACTCAAGTATTTAAAATAAGCACAAGACCAACCAAAGGAAATATTTCAAATGAGCAATGCTAAATGAATCAAGCCCTCTTTGGGTAGGCTGGGTCTCCTGGATCTCATGGTTTGGAGTATTCCAGATGGGTTTTGCATGTGTTCAGATGTGTTTGTGCATACTAGTAATGGGGCAAAAAGCAATAATGAGATAGAGCATTAACATTGTAATAGACATTATAACTCTGTTTCTTCCAATGATATGAGGCAGAAAATTAGTTGGATGTTTTAAAATGGAACAGTAAATGAGAAGGGAATTGTAGAATGCCTGGATTTTTGCCCCAAATTTGTCCTTACACACATACACACACACACACACACACACTCTCAATAATTTATTTTTCTAAAGTTGATTAATGAAATATGTGTACAAGTTTTAAAATATATGACCACTAAGTGTGTGAGAATAATGGAAATTATTAGCATATGTAGCATATATATTATGTATAAATTCATGGGCTAGTGAAGAATCAGGTATTTTATGTATACAGTGCGGTTATTTGTTCCCTTAAGATGTTCCACTTTCTTCACATTGATCACCTACTCAGAGGGGAATGGTGAGATGGTTTTTAAATATTAAAATAGGACAATAAAACCTAAAGTCTGCATAGCTTTTCAGCAGCATTTCCATAGCTGTAAAGAGAGCATTCACTTTGTTTGCATATCTCATTCCCCCTCCTCACCAGTCCAAAGGAATGGCTATTTTCAGCCCCTTAAGTCAAGCTCAGCTATTTCCCCCATCATCCCATGCACGGGTGATGAGAAATCTGGTGTTGTTCACCCGGGAGGTTTATAGAGTTGGCAGCCTTGAATGCTCTCTTTACGGTGTGTGTGTAAGGGATGCAGGGGCTGGGGGTAGAATGCATGGGTAGAATTCACGATGCTGAAAGTTTTAGGGAAAAAAGGGGGGAGGGGAAATGCCTTTGCTAACTCAATCATCTTCCACTGACAGTAGCCTGCCCTTGGGGAAAAGGAGTGCGTTTATATGATTCTTTTCTCTATTAACCTTCAAGCTGATTCAAATGTGGCTTTCCTTTTTTACTCGACAGGGCTCAATGAGCCACATTTCCCCTTTCTCTCTGGAGGACCCTGGCTGTTTCCAAGAGCTGATGAATCTATGAAAAGGAAAAGCAAGGCCAGCAGGAGTCTACCCCAGAGGCTCCCACTCTGGGTCTTACTTTCCAAAGCCAAGAAAGGAGAACAGTCTGTTTGCATTGCACATTTTCCTCCAACCTTGGGGTAAATGTTTGGGACCCAACTCTAGGATTCAAATTCTCTATATTTCCACCAAGCAGTTCACACCGAGGTGCATTTTAACACCATGAATGTATTAAACTTTCATGGTATTTTCTCTGTTTCTTGAGTCTTGTGATATCCAGCCCATCTCCCCACCCCTCTCTCTCTCCCCCTCTCTCTTTCATTTATATATATGAGAGCATGTGTGTGTATATATATATATATATATACACGCTCTCGTGTATGCTTATATAATATATATATGTGATGTATTTAAAGCTTTATATGCTATAGTTCCATAAATACAGCTTGCATTGAGTCCCTAAAAGCATATAACAAGAGCTGAGGAGATGGCTCAGTTGATAAAGTGCTTGCTGGACAATCCTGAGGACCTGAGTTCTAGCCCCAGAACCCACGTAGAAAAGACATGCGGGGCGGAGGGTTGCTTAAAATCCCAGCACTGATGAGGTGGAGATAGGCTTATGCCTTGAGTTCACTGGCAGACAGCCTAGCCTCTTTGGCAAATTCTAGGCTAGTGAGAGACCGTGTCTCAAAAAAAAAAAAAAAAAAAAAAAAAGGTAAGCAGTTCCTGAGTAATGACACTTCTGGTTGTCCTCTGACCTCCACACCAAACACAAACAACATATACACCTGTGTACACATAAACACATACATGTGTGCAAGTACATACATGAAGAGTATCATAATTCACAGGTTAATTCAGCAGAGATCCACTAGATCATGAGCTTTCTGGAGCATAACTCTCAGAAGATATGGAACTGAGTCTTTTTTCTGACACACACTAGTTAGGGGGATCATTTGCTCTGTCATGCCCTCAGTGAAGAGAACTAAACCCATAGGAGCTTGGGAGCAGAAGGGAGGTCCTTAGGACACACTTCCATATTCCACTTTGACTATTGTTAGTTCCTTAAGCATGACAGAGAGTGTGCTTAGTAAATATTTGCTGTTGACGAATGACTGATTGGTTCTAGAACATGGCCAAGGGTTTCTAATAAACTGTGTGCATGTACCATTCATTCCAATACGTTATCAAGAGAGAAATCAGGAAGTCACTGGTTCTCTATAGGGTAGATGATGACATCAAAGGATTAATAGAATTCTCTTAAATGAACTTTGATGTTGTGTTCTGACCTGTCAACAAGGGAGCTTGTGAGAACAAAAACAAACCCCAGACCAGTAAGTTGTCTAGTGAGGTTGTACTGGTCCCACAAGGTTTTTTTTTTTTTTTTTTTTTTTTTTTATCATGTGTCACAACTAAAATCCACATAGTTTCATCAGGAAATACTACGCAAGTGATTTCCTGAGTTGGTCTTGACTCAAATTCACAGCTGATTTTACAAAGTTGTGATTCTGTAAAGTGAAACTATTTTGTGAAACTAACTTTGATCACCCACCCCCAACCACCACCACCGCCACTACCACACACACACTTAGGAACATGCAAACCAGCAGCAAATATTACGCTTTAAAAAGGATGTATTCTGTACTTCTTCAGGGTTTTCAAGTGAGAAACGTGTTCAAAAAGTTATGCTTTCATGTAAATGTCACAATGATTCCCACTTGTTTTTATTAGTGTATTAGGTATTTCAACTAAAAGAAAACATCCGTTTAAGTCTTTTGTAATAGGAAGGTCCTGTTTTAAATGGCAAAGATTCCATGAGTTTCCACATAATATAATCTGTGATATCATATTACCTCTTGGTTAGGAAGTTATATAAGGGGGCATGAATGAATTCAGTGGTGTTTTATGTTTCCATCATAATCAGATTAAAAATTCACATTTTTAAAAATATATAAATGTTGCTCATTAATACACAAGACAATGTATAACCTTATTGGAAAATCCTCTGTGGATTGTTCTTATAATAACTTGCTGGCCCATGGATTTTGTGGCCTTGCTAGGTGCCCATTAATCTAGAGCTTGAACCAGCAGTATAAGAAAGATTTCATCATATCCCAGGGCCATGAAAACCTGAAGGGCCAGAAGGGTGATAAAGGATTCTTGTATAATTCTTCTTGCAAGCACTTCATGCACACATGAGGAGACAGTGAGTAGACCACACTCTGTGTGGGAATCTGCAAGCATCAGTCACAGACTTTTCACCTCATCTGTCACTGACATTTTATTGCCACTTCCAGAAAAAGCCACAAAACCCTCTGTCCATTTGCATCAATCCCAATCACTGTGGGTTTCGATTCATATTTTGGACAGGTTGATTGGAAACAGTTTGCACAATAGTCATTGAAATAACATATATGTGTCAATATTTTAAATAAGGATTTGGGGAATGGTCCTAGCCTGTTACAGAGAATTAAGTTTTACGTCATAAGTTGAATGCATGATGCCAATGTAATGCAGAGAGCAGAAACTGAAGGCAAATACAATGGTGTGCACTTGTATCCAAGCCACCAAAGGGCTGAGGCCAGTAGCTCAATCTAGCCCTAGAGTTCAACATCGGCCTAGGAATATAGTAAGACTTTGTCTCTGAAAGAAAAAGACAAAAGGAAAGAAAGATGTGAAAAAAGAGAAAAAACTAGTAATCTATGTCAGTTATCCCATAGATTTACAACAGACATATGCCAAACACAAGGGTAACGTTTTTTTTTTTTTTTAATATATACTGGTAAGGGCATAACATTAAAGGAAATAAGAAATATACAGGAAGAACCCATGATAAAAAGGCCAGATAGGGTGCTCTTGCTTGTAATCCCAGCTCAGAGGAGGCAGATAAGTAAACCCATGGGGTTCTCTTGACAGCCAGCCTGGCCTAAAATTGGCAAACCCCAGACGAAAGAGAGTCACTATCTCAAGAATAAGGAATGGCACTTGAGCTTGCCCTGGTCTCTACAGGTATGTACATACATGTGCCTGTCACACATAGGAACACACACACACATACACACACAAAGAAAAGTTTTAAAAAAAATGAGAAAAAAACAATTTTGGAGAACTGTCTAAAGTCTTTGGAGCTTTTAGCAAGATCATAAACTTGTATGTAATTATAGAACTACCTTTTTTTTGAAACAACTTTAACACATTTTAGTAGTTAGGACTATTGTATATAATGGACATAGGACAGTATATTTTATATATTGTAAGCCCCCAACTGTACAGTATTTTGCATTTATATAGTAATAGTGTGGATTAAAAGAAATTAAAATCAGAAATATAACTAAGAATTTTTATACCAAAGATATCTTCTAATTTCAATGATTTTACCAGATGTTTTAGTACCTTATATCAATTTTACATCCATTGTAATGTTGTGTTACAATTAAAATAGTGGAAAGGCATTTGATTTCAGATGTGATTATAAAATATAAGCGAGGTAAATATTCTTAAATTTAATTAAGTATAGCTTCTTTCATAGAACTTTTAAAAAATAAACAGCATTATTTCCCATGTGGATGGAATGGGTGACTACAGAACTTCTCAATGTTCAACCTTTGAATATTCTCTAAATTTCATTTTAATAATTAAAAAAATAAAAAACTAAAAAAGAATAAATTCATTGAGAGATTTTTTTCATTTGCTCACCCAAAGAAAGTTTCTTCAATTTCTACCACACCCTAAGCACAGGGTGGGTGGAAGCGTATCTTGGCTGTGTGCCCTGTGGAACTCAGGCCGGGTACCTGAATAGACACAGCAGTAGAGTTTCTTCCCATGCACCCACAGACACAGTGTCTGGGGGACAATGACAATAGAATAGCTGTCACTAAGAACCAAGAAGTCATGGGTGAGGCGTTGGAGCAAGCTGTGGTGATATTATGTTCCCCAAAATATTGTGCACCCTAATAAACTTATCTGGGGTCAGAGAACAGAACAGCCACTAGATACAGAGGCCAGAAAATGGTGGCACTCACACCTTCATTCCTAGCCTTCCAGAGTTCAAAGCCACACTGGAAACAGCTAGGCATGGTGACACAGGAAGTGATGGCAGGAAGCAGAAAGGTATATAAGGCGTGAAAACCAGGAACGAGGCTGGTTAAGCTTTTAGGCTTTGAGCAGCACAGTTCAGCTGAGATCCATTTGGAAGAGAACTCAGAAGCTTCCAGTCTGAGGAAACAGGATCAGCTGAGCAACTGGCAAGGTGAGGAAGCTGTGGCTTGTTCTGCTTCTCTGATCTTCCAGCATCCACTCCAATAACTGGCCTCAGGTTTGATCTTATTAATAAGACTTTTTAAGATTCATGCTACAGCAAACCATGAAGAATTTTCCTCCCATGACAGATGAGCACAGGTCTGGGTTGAAGGGGTGTAGTCGGCAGTAGAAGAGGGACATACTAGCAGAGGACACCACCTTGGTATTGAATAAATTATTTCAGTTACAAGACGAACTGATAATCTCTTTCATGTAGAAAATTTTGCTCCATGTCACATTGGAAAGCAGGCAAGAGGAGCTTGAAGGCAGGTTGGTACTCTAGCTTTTGTGGAAATTTTCTGGAGACTTTGTGTTTGTCTGTAGAAAGAATATCCAAAAAAATCAAGTGTTTGAATGGCTGACAACTTATTGAAGCCCAGGACTCTAGTTTACTTTATTGCATATGAGTGCATGCTAAGAATCTCACTGGTCTTCACCGAATGGTGTATGACTAGTGCGCAAGGCTCATTTCCCACACTGGCCTGCAGCAGCTTGACAATGACAGATGACAGAGTCTTCACAAGTGATCCACGTCCCAGTACAGGAATGGAGATTTAAGTGTGTCCATCCATAATGTGAGCAGAATTTCTTCAAAGCACACCAAATCTAGGACTTTTCCTATACTGGACAAGTACTTTCTTGTTGAACTGTATCCTTGTTCCTACCACTCTGATTCTATCCATCCATCCATCCATCCATCCATCCATCCATCCATCCATCCATCCATCTATCTATCTATCTATCTATCTATCTATCTATCTATAGATGAGATATAGTATTGCTAAGTTGCCAAGGCTGGCCTTGAAGTCTCTGTGTAGCTCACAACACCCTTGAACTAACAATCTTCCTGCCTCTGCCTCATAAGCAGCTGAGATTACAGTCCCGTGCCACTAGATTTTGCTTTCTTTCTGCATGTAAGTGCAAAGAACAGTTGGTAGATGTAGAGCTGTGTCTGAATTGACACTAGTTAGTGTTCCTGAAAAGCGTCTAAAATCTCCACTTTAGTTTTAGCAACACGAAGCACAAAATGACTGGAAGAAGGTAAACTATGACTAGAGTGATAATATACACCATGTGGTCCCACTGCTTTGTTTTGTTTGTTTATTTATTTACTTATTTATTGAATTGTATTTTGAGATGGGTTTCATGTAGCCTAGGCTGGCTTCCAAATGGTTATATAGTTGAGTCTTGCCTTGGATTCTGAATCCTCTGTCCTTCAACTTCCCAAATGCTGGGATTACACACACACACACACACACACACACACACACACACACACACACACAAACGCTCTTGCTCAAGCATGTGCTCCCTCATACCTGACTTGTCTCCTTGGACTTTAGGGTGTCTCGGAATTACTATGGAGTTGTGGGCTGTGTAATGGTGTGATCACAGAAGTTTGGATAGTGAATGGGTTTGGTCTTTCTGGTCATAAGTTATGGATAATGAATTCCTCTGGAGTAGCGTAATTTAAGCTATATTCCCAGGAGTAGAAACTGACGTGCCCTCTGTTACCTTCATACGATGAAATCTCTTATGTTGTGAGTTCCCAAGGTAGCAGATCCTACTACTGCTCCCTCTTATTGCCCATCACTGTAGCCTCAGATGTGTTAGTCTGGCTCAGTGGCCACCTTTGGGCTCTGCTTTTAAGATTTTATTCCAGAGTACTAGCATACCAATATCCACATCCTTCTGTCTTCTGTTTTTGAGCTTGGAAGGATGATGAAATGCTAAGATGCTAATGAGATAAAAATAAACAAAAGGGTGGATACAGCTCAGAGGGAAGTCAAAAATTTGAAATATGTAGACTAGGAAGAGAAAGAAGGAAAACTTAAAATTTGTTCCACAGTAAAGTTGTAACGAAGTATTGATTAATATTACAGTACCAAGATGCATGTCCTTAAACATGTTTGTAGGAAAAGAAAAGTAAGCAATTTGTAATTGTAATTCAAAACATAAAATTAAGATTATATACTTAAAAAATATAAATTCATCCTAAATTTCTCAATATCCTTTACTTGTACTTTTTTAATAATTACAGGAAGATAACTTTTTTAGAATGCTGTTATTATTATATACTCATCAGTAAAATTATTACTATTTAGTATAATATTTATAAACATGTAGCATTTAAGAATATAAAATCTTTTATAAGTATTTCAGCATTAATAGTTAAAATCTCTAATCAGAATGTTTTATTTTCTAAAGATTTTCTGTTGGAAACAAGATCAGAAGATTCCTTGTTGACCTGTTTTTTAAAAAAATATTTAGCAATGTACCTCTGTCACAACTGTTACATCTAAAACTTTTATATTTCAGCCAATTTTAATAGGCCAAGTCAAGATGATATTTATGGTTTTGGATTACAGAGAGTTTGGATTCTAAGAATCCAATTTATAAAAGGTTGTTCTTATTATAAATGGAGTCTTTCATTCAGCAAATATTTGCTGAGTATCACCTGCCAGTCACTGTGCTGTGTGCTCCAGATATGTCAATGAACTCAGCGCACTAAGGTGTGTGCCCTCGGAGACTCAGATTCTAGTGGGGGAAAGATAGACAATAAAATATAACAAGAAAATTATAATTACAATCAAGTGATAAGGACTATGGGAAAACTGAAGTAATCAGTTTCATGAAGGGGATTTGGTACACTGTGGTAGAGAAGATAAGGGAAAAGTTTGTTTGGAGTCTTCACTGGGGTGGGCAGAATGAGCTCCACAGATGTTAAAGTGAGCAAAGGCTTGAGGAAGTGGCCTGAAAGTATATAGAAGTACAGTGGTCCACACAGAGGAGACAGGGAACTGATATTTTACCCCAGCAATTTCATAGGGTGTCTAGAATATGCACAGGTGGTGGGATTTGGGTTTAGCTCAGCCACCAAGAATCATAGCATTAAATCTCGTTTTCCACAAATAAGGAAATCAAGGCAGACCAAGGCCTGTGATTCGCCTGGATTAACATGTCTACTCAGTGTTAGATGTATGTCTGGAACTCAGTTTTTGTAGTCCCTGGCCCGGTTCTCCTACAAGTCCATCTTGAAGAACTGCATGTAACTATGTTCGATGATCAACATCAATAATTACTCTTTAGTTGTTATGAAACACTGTATTTGATTCATATTATGAGTGATTTCAAAAACTACCAGATTTTTTCCCTAAGAAACTTAAAAACTTGATGATGACTTAGCATTTCATAAATTTTGGTAGTGACTGCTTAAATATTAACATGTTTAATATCTAAGCTTGAAAAATTTTTAAGTAAAAGAGTAATTTGTAGCTGTAAGAGTCATCAGGAATGAGACTTGGCTTTAAATTTCAAGGGATTAGTGGCATTGAAAGCCAACCATGGGATGAGAGGAAGTTTCAACTAAGAAGCATTTGTGAGGTCCCCCATGAGGTGCTGAAGGCAGACGTGCACAGAACTCAGTCTCTGTCCTCAAGAACTTGCAAGCCCTCAGAGCAGAGCTCACATGACAGCAAGTGGAGGGACATGATAGTCTGAAAGCAGTGTGGGGCTTACCTGGAAATCTGGTGACAGGGGTGTTGAGTTTCAGCATTTAATGACTCAAGAAAAATAGATACATGATTTTATAAATAAAGGAGCTATTACAGAGAACTGAGAACTATAAATAAAGAGTTTCAATGACACACTTGGGTTTATAAAATGGGAACGATGCTTACTATATCAAGTAATGGACCACTGGAACCAAAACCTACTGTTCCTAAATCTCTTGCTGAAGCAGATCCAAAGGCAGCTTTGTGAAAGCAGACATTAGCAGGCTAAACCCTGGAAGAGTGAAAAGTCAATGGAATCTTGAGAAGTGTATGCGTAGCATTTTTTGTTATGACAAAGTGTCTAAGAAAAGCTACCCGAAGAAGACGGCTTATTTGGCCCCACAATCTAAGAACTTATAAACTGTGGCCCTTTGGTTCCATTGCTCTTAGGGCTGTGGCAAGGCATGAACACCATGGGAGAAAGGAGTACAGGACAAAAGCTGCTCACCTTGTGGTGGGCAGGAAGCGGAGATCAAGAGTGAGTCCACAGTAGCGAACTTCTCTTTCCCTCTGCTTTTGCCCCATCTGGGTCCTTAACTTATTGAGTTGTACCACTGATATTTGGGTGTTTTTCTCTACTCAGGTGCTGCCCCGCATGCCAGTAATATAGGAAAGTACCCTCAAGGGCATACTCAACAGTATGCTTTACCAGTCTCTAGGCATCACCGAACCCAGTCAAGTCAGTCAATATTAATCATCTTAGTTGGCATAGTGACAAAAAAGGAAGGATGAATGAAAACCTAAAGCAAAAATGACTAGCCAAAGCTAACTAGAAAGCTCAAGATACCAGTCATTGGATGCAAGGGTTTCTCCTGCCTGAGCTCAAGATATTGGTCAATAGATGCAAGGGTTTCTCCTGCCTGAGCTCAAGATACTGGTCATTAGATGCATGGATTTCTCCTGCCTGAGGTATTTTTCAATATTTTGAATCCCCAAGCCCCAGAACCAGCTAAGATTGTTCACTCAGGTTGAAAATGATCAATAGATAGATTGATTGATAGATAGATACATAGATAGGTACATAGATACATAGATAGATAGAATATAAGGGGTTAGCTTACCTGTTTATAAACTGAGAAGTCCCCTATCTGCTTTCTGCAAGATTAAGATCTCAGAAAACCATGACTTAATTTAGTCTGTCTTTAAAAGACATAAAGAGATGAGATGGCCTATCTCAATACAGGCAGTGGGGTGGGAGGGTGTGTGTGTGTGTGTGTGTGTGTGTGTGTGTGTGTGTGTGACAAATTCCTCCTTCCTCAATCTCCTGGTATTTCTGCTCCTTTCCCATCACATATTGAGGAAAGCAATCTACTCAGCGCAGAGATTCCAATGTTAATATCACACGGAAATATCCTTACAGTATACTCATAAATAACCTGAGCACCTTAGGGTCAAGCCAATTTGACACATAAAAGCAGCTAGTATTTTTGCCGGTGTCATCAAACTGCAGGCACATTTGTTATTAACATAGGCTATTAGCTAAGATTAAACTCAGAAAATAATTTTGCTAAAGTTGATGGATACCAACCTATTCATTTTATAGCTGTAATCTCCAGAGTCCTTAACTTTAAACACTGTTTTATTTATAAGATGAAATCAAGTGTGCAAACTTGCCAGATTCTCTATTTTGATAAACACCATCTTTTCTGCAGTAACAATGCCTATAGAGGTGCACCCTCCTGCTTACCCTGAAAGCTCCATTTCTTATATTAGCTGCCATGAGTTCTGTTGGCCAATAGCTTTTTCGGAGATGAAGCCATGAGAGAGTTGCTGTGCCCTGGGATGAAGTCTAGAAAACTTTCTGGGAATGCCCAATGTGGGCAGAGACCTCATACCCTGGAAGAAATAACATCAGGTTCGAATGCGGATATGATGTTGTGTTCATACAAAGAACTAGCTCAAGACCTCTTGTTGCATGTGTTTGAAGTTAGAATGAAAATGTATCTATAAAAGAACACGGGCATTTTCAAGAGAATTTGGAGTCAGTATGGTCTAATCTCAGGCAACCTTTCCACCCACTGTATTACACTTTCTCTGATGCTCCTCAGGTCTTTTGAATATCTCCAATATTGCTTTTCTAACAAATTATTGCTAACTCCTGTATAGTGTTGAGGTTCTGGACAGGGAAGGGGCCAATACAGTGTGTTCCTTATTTTCTTTTGAGATTTTTAACAAGTGTCATTAGTTAGAG
>CABHPH010158522.1:14263-53176 GCA_902168325.1 Peromyscus nudipes | reverse complement strand
CTGTCGAAGAGAGAGAGGAGGGATTCTATGAGCAAGGGACATCAAGATCATGATGGGGAAACATACAGAGACGGCCAGGCCAAACTAGTGGAAACTCATGAATTGTGGACCAATAGCTGTGGAGCCTCGATGGGACTGGACTAGACCCCCTGGATAGGTGAGACAGTTGTTTAGCTTGGACTGTTTAGGGGCTTCCCTGGCAGTGGGATCAGGATCCATCCACGGTGCATGAGTGGGCTTTTTGGAACCCAGTGCCTATGGTGGGACATCTTGCGCAGCCTTGGTGCAGGGGGAGGGGCTTGGACCTGCCTCAATTGAATATACCAGGCTCTGCTGACTCCCCGTGGGAGACCTTGCCTTGGAGGAGGTGAGAATGGGGAGTGTGTTGGGGGGGAAGGCTGGGGAGCAGGAGGAGGGAGGAGAGAGGGACCTGTGGTTGGTATGTAAAGTGAATAGAAATTTTCTTAATAAAAAACTTTTGTATGTATAAAAAAAAGAAATGGAAATGTTTTTGCATAATTCCATTTCATGACCTTTCTCTGTGCAATTACCTTTACTTTCTTGGTACTTGGTTAGTCCTTCCTTGTTCCATTATATTGTATGCAGTGCCTAATAGCTCACTGACAACATATTTAAAAAATCAATACCCTGGTGCCTCCCACTACTCTGTTTTCTAGAAATATCAGCATATGTTGTTACCACCCCAAGAGCACACCTTTCTGGTCTGGACTCTCTCCATCAGTATTTAAAGGTTTCCACTCTCACTCTTGGTGTGAATTAGATTGCTGTTTCTGTAACAAAATACCTGGGACAACTAACTTATGAAGATGAAAGGCTTATGTACCTCATGGTCTGGAGTCCAAGCTGATAGAGGCAGACCCCTTTGCTTTCAGCTTTGGGCAATGGTACAGAAGCACAGGCAGGAAGCACAGGGTCTCATAATCCCCTCCAAAGACACACCCACAGTGACCTAAGAACCTCTCACTAGGCTCTACCCTTGAATAGTGACACCACCTTGCCATAGTACTGCCAAAGAGACGAAGCCTTAAAAGGGGACATTTGCCATGAACACTGCAGCACCTATTACAGAATTTTAAAGTTCACACTTAGCATGTCTGAAATACTTGCAATAGACTTTCCAACATATGCTGACAACAAGCCAAATCCCACCTATGTTTTAAAATGGCCAGAGGAACCCTTCCTTGAATTAACTTTGTTCTACCCCTTCAACTATGTTTTCATTTCCTTCCCCAACAGATTTTTATTAAAATAATAAATTTTTTGTGTGCACTATTGAGTTTTCTGAGGTTTGTTGTTGGGGGGGGGTGTTTTTTTCTTTTCTTTTCTTCAGATGGGGTCTCATTCTAAGCTCTTGGACTTCCTACTTCAGCCTCGCAAGTGTGTAGGTTAAAGCATACATCGCCATATCTGGCTTTATATTATATTTAGTTCTGTTGCAGAAAACCTGATAGTGTGTGATAGCATGAGTCTATAATCCCAGCACTTCAGAGCTTGAGGCAGGGGGTCACAACTCAGGCAGACCTGACTCAATAAAAAAAAAAAAAAAGCAAATTAGCAAAATATATAGAAACCTTTTTTTTAAACAAAATTATTTATTTATTTTACAGCCCAGCCATGATTTCCCCTCCCTCTTCTCCTCCCAGTCCTTCCCCATCACCTCATCTCTGTTCCCACCCCCCAATCCACTCCTTCTCCTTTTTTGTTTAGGAAATGGCAAGTCTCGCATAAGTATCAACCAAACATGGTATATCAAGTTGCAGTAAGACTAAGCACCTCTCCATGTATTAAGGCTGGGCAAGGAGACCCAGTATGAGGAGTAAAGGTCCCTGTAAAAGCCAGTAAAAGAGTCAGAGACAGTCCCTGTTCCTGTTTTTAAGAGTCCCACAAAAGAACCAAGCTACACAACTGTAACATATATGCAGAATGTCTAGGTCAGTCCCATGAAGGTTCCTTGATTGTCTGTTTAGTCTCTGTGAGTCCCTATGAGCATAGGTTAGTTGATTCTGTGAGTTTTCTTTTGGTGTCCTTGACCTCCCTGGCTCCTACAAGCCTTTCTCCCCCTCTTCTACAGGATTCCTCGAGCTCTGCCTAATGTTTGACTGTGGGTCTGCATCTGTTTCCATCAGATGCTGGATGATGCCTTTCTGATGACAATTGAGCTAGGCACCAATCTGGTCACAGGAGATGGCCAGTTCAAGCTTTGCATCTGCTACTGCTAGGAGTCTTAGCTGGGGTCATCCTTGTAGATTCCTGGAAGATTCCCTTGTACCAGGTTTTTACCTGACCCTGAAATGCCCACCCCCTTTCCAGTAGTCTCTTTCAGCACTCCTCCATCCATCCACCCACCCCAACATGATTGCTCATATTCCCATCCCCATCCATCCTAAATGGAGGAAGTCCACTCATGAAATCTCTTCTATTTCTCCTTCCCAGGGAGCTCCAAGAGATCCCCCATGAACCCTCCTTGTTACCTAGTCTCTCTGGATCTGTGAATTGTAGCATAGTTATTCTTTATTTTAAACATAGTATACACTTATGGGTGAATACATACCATGTTTGTCTTTATTGTTCTGGTAGACCTCACTCAGTATGATTTTTTCTAGTTCCATCCATTTGCCTGTAAATTTCCTGGTGTCCTTGTTTTTAACAACCGAGTAATACTCCATGTGTAAATGTATCACATTTTCTTTATCCATTCCTCAGTTGAGCGACATCTAGGTTGTTTTCAGGCTTTGGCTATTACAAATAAAGCTGCTATGAACACAGTTGAGCAAGTGTCCTTGTGGTATGATTGAGCATCCTTTGAGTATAACTCCAAAAGTAATATAGCTGGGTCTTGTGGTAGATTGATTCCCAGTTTTTTGAGAAACCATCACACTGACTTCCAAAATGACTGTATAATTTTCCACTTCCACTAGCAATGGAGATGTGTTTCCCTTGCTCCACATCCTCTCCAGCATGAGCTGTAACTTGTGTTTTTGATCTTAGCCATTCTGACAGGTATAAGATAGAATCTGAGAGTCATTTTGATTTGCATTTCCCTGATGGCTAAGGATGTTGAATATCTCCTTACGTGTTTCTTGGCCATTTGAGATTCTTCTGTTGAGAATTCTCTGTTTAGGTCTGTACCCCATTTTCTAATTGGTTTAATTGGTTTTTTGATATCTAGTTTCTTGAGTTCTTTATATATTTTGGAAATCAGCCCTCTGTCAGATGTGGGGTTGGTGAAGATCTTTTCCCAATCTGTAGACTATCCTTTTGTCCTATTGATGGTGTCCTTTGCCTTATAGAAACTTTTCAATTTCATGAGGTCCCATTTATTAATTGTTGATCTTAGTGCCTGTGCTATTGGTGGTCTGTTCAGAAAGTTGTTTCCTGTGCTGAGGTGTTCAAAATTATTTCCCGCTTTCTCTTCTATCAGGTTCAGCACATACAGATTTATCTTGAGGCCTTTGATCCACTTGGACTTGAGTTTTGTGCAGGGTGATAGATATGGATCTATTTTGCATTCTTCTACATGCTGACAGCCAGTTAGACTAGCACCATTTATTGAAGATGCTTTCTTTTTTCCATTGTATAATTTTGGCTTCTTTGTCAAAAAACAAATGTCCATGGGTGTGTGGATCTACATCAGGGTCTTCTATTCAATTCCATTGATCCATCTGTCTATTTTTGTGCCAATACCATATAGTTTTTATTAGTATAGTTCTGTAGTAGAGCTTGAAGTCAGGGATAGTGGTACCTCTGGAAGTTCTTTTATTATACAGGATTTTTTAACTATCCTGGAATTTTGTTTTTCTACATGAAGTTGAGTATTGTTCTTTTAAGGTCTATAAGAAATTGTGTTGGGATTTTGATGAGGATTGCTTTTGGTAAGATGGCCATTTTTACTATGTTAATCCCACCTATCCATGAGCATGAGAGATATTCCATCTTTTGACATCTTCTTCAATTTCTTTCTTCAAAGACTTGAAGTTCTTATTATACAGGTCTTTCACTTGCTTGGTTAGAGTTACACCAAGATATTTTATATTGTTTGAGGCTATTATAAAGAGTGTTATTTCTCTGATTTCTTTCTCAGCTCATTTATCATTTGTATGTAAGAAGGCCACTAATTTTTTTTTAGTTAATCTTGTATCCGGCCACTTGACTAAAGGTGTAGGAGTTCCCTGGTAGAGTTTTTGGGTTTGCCAATGTATACTATCATATCATCTGCAAATAATGATACTTTGACTTCTTCCTTTCCAATTTATATCCCTTTGATTTCCTTTTGTTGTCTTACTGCTCTAGCTAGAACTTCAAGTACTATATTGAATAGGTCTAGAGAGAGTGAACAATCTTGTCTTATTTTAGTGAAAATTATTTGAGTTTCTCTCCATTTAATTTGGTGTTAGTAATTGGCTTGCTGTACATTGCTTTTGTTATGTTTAGGTATATCCCTTGTATCCCTGATCTCTCCAATACTTTTATCATGAAGGGGTATTAGATTTTGTCAAAGGTTTTTTCAGTGTCTAATGAGATGATAATTTGTTTTTTTTCTTTCAATTTGAAACCTAAAATTTTAATCTTCTTACACTTCTCTAAATGTTAAATGATTTTGCCCAAATACTAGTAATACTCAGCAACATACCGTAGTATAGCTTTTGACAAAGAATTTAAAATGCTATAGAAATGCAGTTGTTTTTTTTTTTAGAAATATTCCTTCTAATGAAATGAATGCCACCTAGACTTTTTCTACATTATGTATCCATAGATGTCCCAGGCAGTGGGATCTTCAGCAGAGTCCCTAGAAGGGGGAATGGCGAATGAAAGGGACAAGAGACACAAAGAATTGACAGCAAGACAGTATTCTGATCAAGCTGCAAAATTTTATTTTTCTCAGGTGGGTTTTATAGTAAGCAGACCAGGAAACTTTCTTTGGGAAAAGATCAGGGGACTGTTGAGTTGCCAAGCAACCCAACCAAGCAACCCAACCACGAAACATTGTTACTAATGGTCAGTGTAACAGAAAGATAAGGAAATGTTAAGTTATTTTCTAATAACTCAGGACTTGTCCAGGCATGTCAAAAGTTTCTGGTTAGTGGCTCAATACTGGACAACAGAAACTTAACTCAGGCGGGCAATATGGCATGACTCTTAAAATTGTCCTTGGCACATAGAAGAGCATTCTGTCACATCAGCATAAAACAAAGCTATGGTTTTTGTTTGTTTGTCTGTTTTTATGTGTTAGGATGGAAAAAAGTTCACATAAATAAACAGGGTGTGTGGGGTTCATGAGAAGCTTTATTCTTCTGAGCCTTGTGCTGCCCCGCACTGGAGCCACACTGCAAGGATGAAGAACTATCTCGAATGATATGACCTTGTCTTCCACACTAAGTAGACATGTGGTGACATTTTGTTGTGTTCTCACAAATAAAGCTTGCCTGGAGATCAGAGTGGGGAGCTAGTCACTAGAGGCCAGGCAGGGGTGGTATACACCTTTAATCCCAGCACGTGGGAGGAAACAGGAAGTGATGTGGCTGGGTGGAAAGAGGAAGTGATAAGGTGGGGTGGAGACAGGAGTTTGGCCTTTTTAGTCTGAGGATTCCTAGAGGTAAGAAGTCTTTCTAATGGCTGGCTGCTCTACTTCTCTGATCTTTCAGCATTCATCCCTTTATCTGACTCTGGGTTTTTATTATTAAGACTAATTAGAATTTGCACCACATAGACCCTCTAGCATACAAGGAGCAGAGCCCTAGAACATGTGCCTGAACCCACAACCCAGCCCTCAGCTATCAGCTTTCTCAACATTTCACTCATGCTATGAGCATTGTTTGGTCTGCTGAAGCATAGAGGCCTTTGCTCTGAGCAGATGCACCCTTGCTTTGGTTAGGGAAAGTGCTCTTGGGGGAGAACTGGGTGCTGGGAGGGGTAAGAACCACACTTCACCAGAGCCTGCCTTGGTGGGAGGCAAGGAGGAGCTAGAACACAGTTCCCTTTAAACTGCCTCTGCCTGGGGCCGGCTACAGATGGCTTCCCAGCACAAATCCACGAATATCCCATAGCCTTCCTTTCTGCTGAAGCCTCAGGGTAAAGGATCCCTGAGAGGCTTCTGGGCTTATGTGTCTTGCCCCAAAGCCCAACAACTGGATGTGGTACAGGGAACTAGAGAGTGAGTCAACTGTGGAGAGCCCTAGAGCAGGGACACAGAATCTGCTCCATGGTGCCAGAATTGCACAGACTAGTGCATGCATCATGCATCTCTCTCTCTCTCTCTCTCTCTCTCTCTCTTAGTTTTCTGGTAAGAAGCACTTCTGTTGTCAAGAATTGTTCTAATGAATGAAGATAATGCCATTAGGTGAAGCCACTTCATCCTCATTCTGGCAGGCCAAGGTCCAGTTCTTTAGTTAGAGCTGTAGTCTGAAGCCCAGAGGTCCCAAGGATGGCTGAGCAGAACGCTCTTGCCCATGGGACAGTGTCAGCACTGAAAGCAAGTTAGAGGAAGGTGATGTTCTCTGTGGATGTAAAGACAGGCAGGCTGAGAGCAAGACTTTGTTTTGTACATCACTCCCTCTGTGTCACCATTTTCCCTAGATGCTGCCATCTTGAGCTCTGTGCTAACAAGGCCTATGAGACACGGAACTCACAGGATGTACTGATGGGATCTGTGGCCTTGGCCCAGTTCTCTTGACCAATCTCCATGCAGGTCTCTGAGCCTTGTCCCTGACCTGTCCAGACTGCAGCAGAGGCTGGCATGTAGCTCATGGGTGAGCTGCTTGCTGAACATGCCTGAGACTTTTGATTCAATCTCCAATTCCAAAGGGCAAAAAAGAAAGGAAGAAAAGGAAGGAAGGGAGGGAGGGAGGGAGGGAGGGAGGGAGGGAGGGAGGGAAGAAGAAAAGAAGGAAGGAGGGAGGGAGGAAGGAAGGAAGGGCCAGTCTTCAACAATATTAATGTGGTCATGGCTTCCACTAGCTCATCCTCATTTTTTTTAATCTGTTTTTGCTCTGCAGCACAGGGTAGCCTTAAAGTTTCCATTCTTTGGCTTCAGCCCCCTGAGCACTGGATTTCTAAGTGTGTCCACCACCACAATCAACTTTCTTGATCATCCTTAAAATGACTGCTTGAGGAAAGTCCAGGTTACCAAATGAGTTGTTTGTCCAGCTGGAACCTGAGGATGGGGCCCTGACTCCCCACCTTTGGGTGAAGGCAGGAGCCTAGCTTCACTAAGCTCCAGTTAGCAAAGGCAGTTGGGCCATGGGCCACTGATCACTTGCCTGGCTTTGCTGAGCCTCCACCCACCTCTCTTCTTTCTCCCCCACTCTCCCTGATAACAGTAATTACTTCTTCGAGTACCAGCTCATGTCAGTCCGGTTCCCCACTGCAGTAGTTATTATTGATTCAGTTCTGTCCTGGACACTCGGAATTCTTTATTGGATTCTGGAGGGGCCTGCTGTTCTCCTTCAGCATGCTTCTCAGTGGCTGCAGTCTCATCTGCTGTCTGGGGCTTGTAAACAGCATGTTTTCTCTGTTAAGTGTGTTCTCCTAAGGGTAGTCTCCTCTGACAGACCCTGGCCTATGGTAGATAACAGAGGGGTCCACCTCCCAAGTGTGCCCAAGTCCCTGCCTCAGCCACAGATCAGTCTTCTCCCCCTGATTCAGTCTCCTATCCATGTGACTTTAGAGATCTGTCCATCTTCTCCTGATTTTTTTATGTTTTCTCTAAACATGTAGACATGTAGTGGTATTTGCTCTGTCCATGACCTTGGACTATATGGCCCAAAGAAGGCAGAGCTTCCTGCCATTGTACAGTGACCTCTTATAAGGAAAAGGAGAGGGGTCACGAGGTCCATTCTTCCTTTTATTTATTTATTTATTTATTTATTTATTTATTTATTTATTTATTTTTTATTTTTTATTTTTTATTTATTTATTTATTATCCTGACGTGATCAGACTTGGGAAAACCTGGGAATTGAACCTGTCTCTTCTGGAACCAGTCAGTGCTCTTAACCACCAAGCCACCTCTCTCCTGACCGCTGAGATACCTCTCTCCTCCTAGCCATCTCTCCAGACTCCTCTCTCCTCCTTGTAAGAGGTCATGTACAATGGCAGGAAGCACCACCTCCTTTGGGCCATATAGCCCAAGGTCATGGGCCGAGCAAATACCACTACAATGTAGACATATTCTTACATGATCATGTCATTCCATTTATCCATTTCTTCATGTCTAGGGTTATCACTAGATTAAATAATTTATTTCTAACAGTGTCTATGAGTCCCTGTTGACCCTACCTTCAAACTTAATGTTGGTTCTCACACAAGATACCCACAGTTCACTCTGCTCAGAGGCTAAACTCTGTGAGATCAGCTGGGAATAAAGGGTCCAGGAATATAGAAATATAAAATTATAAGTTTAAGAGATAAAAACTGATAGTCATTAGCTCTAAAGGTTAACTGCTAACAATGACTCTCTGCTTTACAGCCAGATCCTCTGTCAACAGCCAGGAGTTAACTTTTAATCCCCTTGCCCCTTATAGCCAACAACTGCCTGGACCAAAGTTAAATTTTAATAGTTGTTTCTACACATGACTTCTAGTATGCATTCCATGCCTGATGTTTCTACGTGACTCCTAGCATGCACCCTGTGCCTGATACTATAAAAGGGGGCCAGTACTCACCTCTATTGCCACAGCCCCAGAATTCCAACATTAGCTGTGGTTTCAGCTAGCTGAAAAGCTTTTATACCCTGCGGTGTTTTTTTTTATTTTATTTTAATTTTTATTTTCTGGAATAAAGTTTGCTTCGGGTTTAATAGACTTTGGTAGTCTGTCCCCCATTATTGTCAGACCCCAGACCCAACATGAATATCTAGAGACTAGACCCAATGTGCTCAAGTGAACCTTTGATACAGAGTAATCAACACCATGGTTTAGATCATGTGGCCCTTTAATAAACATATGACTGCTCCCTTCCCAAGTCAGTAGGAAGATGTCTGGTGATTTGTGGTGTCTCTTATAGACATACCTGACAGTCTGGCCACACAGGATAATCTCCCTTGTGATGGATTAAAAGTAAACTGGTTAGGGATCTCTACTGAATTTGCAAAGCTCTGGTTTGCCACCATATACAACCTAGGCATGGTAACATACCAAATCCTCACAAGTTTAGCCCACACTCAAAGAAAAGCAACTATTTAGAGCATGAATATTAAGAATGGGGACTTTGGAACTGTTGGAGCATGTGAACCTACGTATCAGAATCTCATGACACAGGACAACAACAGGGTATCCCAGTGAAGGCCCATTATAGGTGGCAAAGCAGAAACCAGAGGCCTCAAGCCAGACCAAGGCCTCATGGTAATGGACACTTGCAAGTAAAGACAAACAGACTAAAGGGTAAACTGTGTCTCAACAGGCCACACTACAGCTTCCATGACAAGATTCTTCCTCTTTTTTTTTTTTTTTTGTTTATGTTTTTGTTTGATTTGGTTTTGGTTTGGTGTTTCTTTAAATCTGGTTTTGCTTTGCTTTGGTAGGGAGACTTCAAGGGCAGAGGGTGGATGTGAGGAGACAGGAAGATAAGTGGGAATGGAATGCATGATGTGAAAATCCACAAAGAATCAATAAAAGTTAAAAAAAAAAAAGAAGGGGACTTTGAACAAGAACTCAGAATTCTTTCCACTACATATCCCATTGTTTTATTCTGAGCCAAATCTGATACAAGAATGTCTTAGTCCATATCAAACCTACAGAAGAGTAAACTTGGCTCCCACTTGTAAGCAAGGACAGCCAACAGTGTTCACCACCATGGGATAACAGGGCTGTGCTGTTAACATAACTAACAAGGGACAGAGAGAAGCAAGTCAGACTCTTTCTTCCCTTACCCAATGTAGTCTCATTGTCATTCTTAGACTAACCTCTGACCCACTGAAAGCTTTAAGGAGTCTGAGAATACGTGGCTTGCTAGTGAGGGCTAGAGTTTGTCCAGACAGATGAGCAGTTTGCTCAATACCTTGCCACCAACCATGTCACACGGATCCTTCTACACATGGAGCTCTGCAGTGGCTCAATGCCAAGCTCCCAGCCACTAGGGCAAAAGGAAGGAGGAACTTGTGAAACAAAGGAGACAGTGAGTTATCACTGGGGAGACGATAGAAGAGATGTGATCAATTCAGAGGAATGTTCATCTTGGATCATGGAGAATAAAGAGAAAGCTGAACAGGGTTTAGGACCTAGCATGTGGCTCAGTGGTAAAGGCACTTCCTTGGCATGCAGAAGGCCAAAACTCAGCGCCACAAAATGTTGACTCCTAACTTTCACTGTTAATAAGAATCTGTAAGTGTAATACCATGTTTGGCTGAATAATCTTATTTGGTGTATCCCTGCCAACATCAGCATGGCATGCAACTTTTCCTACTTTTATTAGTAAGGTGATATATAAATAACACTCCCAAGGGCCTACAATAGAAAATTAAACTTCTTTAAACCCGGTTGGGAAAATCATTGACTGTATAGCCTAAAGATTCAGGTATTCTGGAGTTCCCATTTTTTATAGTGAGGGTATTAATGTTGTTGTTTGCTTTTTGATTTTTTTTGTAAAATTTTCTCATGCAATATATTTAGATTATGTTTTCCCCTCCCTCAATTCCTTCCAGATTACCCCTATCTCAAACCCACACAACTTTGTTTTTTTCACTCCCTTTGAAAATAAAAAAAACAAAAAACAATACAATACAATAAACACACACTCATAAAACCCCAAAACAAAAACCAAAATAAGCAAGCAAGAAACCAATTGCATTGAATCTGTAGATAGCTTCTGGTAGGATGGCCATTTTCACTCTATTGCTCCTACTGATCCAGGAGCATGGAAGTCTAATTTCTGGTGTCTTCTTCATTTTCTTTCTGCAATGTCTTAAATATTTTATTATTGAAGTCTTTCACTTGCTTGGGTAGGGTTATCTCAAGCTATTTTTTTTTAGATGAGTGTGAAAGGTATTGGTTTCTTTCTCAATCCATTTGTCATTTATATGTAGCAAGGCTATTGATTTTTGTGTGTTAATTTTGTACTCAGTTACTTTGCTCAAAGTGTTTATCAGCTGTGAAAGTTTCCTGGTGGGCTTTTAGGATCTTTTATGTATAAACTCGTATCATCTGCAAATCGTGATACTTTGACTTCCTCCTTTCCTGTTAGTATCCCCTTGATTTCCTTCAGCGGTCTTATTGTTCTAGCTAAGACTTCAAGTACTATATTAAATACATATGGAGAGAATGGACAACATTGTCTTATCCCTGATTCTGTTGGACATACTTGGAGGTTTTCTTCCCTTAAGTTCATGTTGGATGTGGGTTTGCTGTAAATTGCCTTTATTATGTTGAAGTGGTACCCTTGTGTCCTTAATCTCTCCAGGACTTTTGTCGTGAAGAGGTTTAGGATTTTGTCAAAGGCTTTTTCTTCATCTAATGAGATGATCATGTGGTTTTTGTCATTCAGTCTGTTTACATGGTGGATTACATTTATCAATGTACTTTAATGTTGAACCATCATCGGCATCTCTGAGATGAAGAATCCTTGATCATGGTGTATGATATATTATGTGTTCTTAGATTTGGTTTGCAAGTAATTTTTTTCATATTTTTGCATTTATGTTCAAAAGGGATATTGGCTTATAATTTTTTGATCTGTCTTTGTGTGGTTTTTGGTATCAGGTAATTGTGGTCTTGTAAAAGAAACTAGGAAATGTTCCTTCAGTTTCTATTTTGTGGGACAATTTGAAAAATATTGACATTAGTTCTTCTTTGAAGGTCTGGTAGAATTCTGCACGGAACCCATCTGGCCCAGGGTGGGAGAGTTATAATTATAGCTTCTTTCACTAGGGTTTATGGGTCTATTTAAATTGCTTCTTTGATCTTGATTTAACTTTGGTAGGTTGTATACATCGATGCATTCACTTCTTTTAGGTTTTCTAGTTTGGTAGAGTACAGAATTTTAAAATAAATCCTTATGAATGTCCTCGGTGTCTGTTGTTATGCCCCCCTTTTCATCTCTACTTTTATTAATTTGGATCTTCTCTCTGTGTCTTTTAGTTAATTTGACTAAGGGTTTGTCGTTCGTAATAATTTCTTCAAAGAACCAGCTCTTTTCTTTCATTGATTCTTTGTATTGTTTTGTTGTTTCTATGCCATTGATTTGAACCCCTCACTTTGATTGTTTCTTGCCATCTACTCTGTTGGGGTATAATTTCTTCTTGTTTCTCTAGATGTTTCAGGCGTGTATATCCTTATGTTACTAACATGAGATCTCTCCAATTTTTTTTTATGTAAGCACTTAGTGCTATGAACTTGTATTTTAGAACCTCTTTCATTGTATCCCACAGCTTTGGGTATGCTGTGTTTTCCTATTCATTCAACTCTAAAAAATTTTTTAATTTCCTTCTTGATTTTGATCTTGACCCATTTTTCATTCAAAAGTGAGTTGTTCAGTTTTCATGAGTTTGTGTACTTTCTGTTGTTGTTGACATCCAGCTTTAACAGATGGCTGTCAGATATGTTGTCACTGGGGGTCCCTGGTCAAGAGTGTTTCTGAGGATGGACAGCTGAGAAGGGAAGGTGAAAAGGTTGAAGGTTGATGGGAAAGAGCTGAGCTGGGTCGTCCTGTGATGGTGAGTCTAAACTGTCAACTTGGCATAGCCTAGAAGCACCTGGGAATGTATCGCCCATGAATGATTGCCTACATCAGATTGGCTGTTGAGGGATGTTTCTTAATTGGGCTCATTGAGGTGAGAAAACCTATCCCGAATATACGTGGCATCATCTCCTAAGCAGAGCCTGAATGGTGTAAGAGAGGGACAAGTGAGCTGTGTCATAAACATGCACTCATTCATCTCTCTGCTGGTGACTGTTGTTGTGAAGTAACTAGCTGCTCTGACTTCCTCCCACCATGACTTCCCTGCTGTGTATGATGAATGCACTGTAACCTGGAACTGTGAGCTAAAATAAGTCCTTTCTCCCCAAAGTTTCTTTTGGTAAGGGTACTTTACCACAGCAACAGAAATGAAATTTAAACACCTTTAAGTCTTTACACCAACCCCCAGAAGACGTCACCAGCTTCACCTTCCAGATTTGTAGCTATTCAGCTATTGCCAACTTCTTATCCTGCTTTACCTTCAGCAAATATTTCATTGACCCTGTTTCTTCAAAACACATTCAAGTCCTCTGAATCTTCTTTCACACAGGACATCCCTTGTCATTTTTATAGCATGTGTGTATAATATATACACTCAATAGCCATATCCGATTAAGTTTGCCTTACTGTCTTCTGGATTCTCCTTCCTGGGTCAGTGCAAGCTTGATCTTTCCCCCATGTCTGTAGTTTTACTCACTTGCTGGGCTTCTGGGCTTTTCTTTGCAGGGATGGATATAGAGGGGTTAAGGACAAGCAATAGTTGAATAAGTTGTTTCTCACAGACAAGGAAGCCACACACAAACAATAGAGCACATCAAACAGGTAAGTAAGTTACTGGTGCCTTGTTCTCAGTGTGGTGAACTCTGTCCTCACTGAAAGCTTCTACAAAATGGGCATTAAAGCTTCACCTAAGAACCTGATGCAGGCCTTTTTTGTAGTCAAAGGATGGACAAGAGCTCAACATCTCAGTGTGTTCATGTAGCTCATCATCAGATCTCCCACAGGACCTACCCTTTGCACACCGTAAGCTTGTTTTCTGTGTCTTCCAAGGGGGAATCCTCCTTGCCTTCTGATAGTCAGATAACATATCTTTCCTCCTGTGTTATATCTCTCAAGAGTTCCTCATGTCCTTGGTCCACAAATGGTGCCACACCTATGTTCCAGTCTTGGAGGTTTACATATTTTCTGTCATTTGAATGCAAAGAAGAGTTTTATGTGCTACCGCTGTCACCACCACTGTGGTCTATCCCCTACATGTTCCACTGAGACCATAGTTTGGGTGTTGGCCAAAAGCTGGGTCTCCTCATACCTTCAATAGTGAGATGCTGTACCTTCCCAGAGATGTGGGCCCCAGCCTGCTGCTTCTCAGGATGACCATTACTTATGCTAAAATGCAAATTCAGATACCGTGATTCAAGAAACTTAAAATGGAACCTGGGACTAACCAGGACATGTGGCTATGGATCACATGACCCTGACCATTCAAAGGCTAAGCTGCATGCTCTAGAGCCAACTGCTTAGGAAGGACCCTTTTCCGTCATGTCTTGACCGTGTGGCACCGAGGAATTTTTTTCCAAGTTGTCAGACAGTAGAAAGAGAATGAGGTGGTTTCTATCACGTTGGTTTGAAGAGATCATTAAGGGTAAAATGTGGAAAACAGTATGGCATGTAGGAAGAAGGAAACAGATACCAGCTATTAAATTACCTCTCACACAATTGCCAGTCCACTAGGTTCTCTGTGCTTGTATAGTTTTTCTGAGATGGTTAAAACAGAGCCACTCAGGCCACACAGTACATGTTGTGCCCTCTCCATGATGTTTTAATGAGATGGTGGAGTCAGGGGAACATCACTCTATTCATAATGGGCCTGGCTCTTTGCCACTTGAATTCCCCTGGTGGCTTTGTAGGTGTGTTGACTCCTCCTTAAACTGCAACGTTTGCAGCAGGCAGAAGGTCTATCTCTAAGTCCTGTGGACAGTTTGTGGTCTCTAAACCATTATTCCTAGGAAAACAAATACCAAATGTTAGAATTGTGTCGCACCCATCCCGAAAATTAGAGAAAGGTGACTGTTTGTGTCTTGCCAGGTAGCCAAGTCAGAGGAGCAGCAGATGGCAATTGACTTCAGAGGATCAGTCCAACAGGAAACAAAACCCTAATGGGTGAATCTCAGATAAGCAAGGCCCCGAGAGCCTGAACCCCAGAATGTTTCTTGCTACTGCTGTGTTTGTTGCTGCCATTTTTCTGTGGTATATGGCATGGTATGAATGGGCATGGGGAGACCCCCACTACCCTGAATGCACTATGATTATCTCTTGGAAATATCCCATTCTACTGGACATTTTTACCTGCAGATTCTTATGAAAATGATTTCCTCCTAAGCTATACTGCTTAACTGAAGCAATGGTTTTATACAATAATAGTGTTAGTTTAAATAAGATTTTGACGATTGAAGGTTTTTAATAAACACAGTAAGGAATTCTGGTAGAGGTTAGTTTAATGGAAAATTAACATAGGTAAAGGTAGGATAAAATGTTGCCCCTGCCTCTGATAAAGCAGAGGCTGCAGAGGATTAAAAAAAAAAGTAAAACAAGGAAGTGTCACACACAGGAGTTTCTATTGAAGAGCTGGATAGACTGTGGCTTAGGTTAATGATTAAGAAAAACAGTTGAGTTCCAGTAACCCAGCTAGCTTAAATTCTTTTAATCTTAATGTTGGGAGATGTGTTCACAGGTTTTGTAGTGCATCATAGCTGAAACAAAGCTTTGAAAATAACTTAAGGTTAGACTAAGATGTTTTTGTCAAATAGCTTTGAGGTGAAAAACCCAAGAAGACACCTTAAAGTTTTAGAAAGGCACATAGCTGAGTGAGGGACTCATTAAGGTCAGGGAACAAAGTAAAATCAGCCCGTTTATTATTATCTGATGTGCCTTTCTTGCTAGGATGAGATGATAATTAATTCCTTGTGCCTATTTCTGCCCTCAGTTTCCTGTTATAAAAAAACTATTGATGAGTAGGTATGCACCCTGAGGATTTAAAGTAGAGCTGACTGATTGTTTTTCATATATAAAAGTTTAGATATGTGATTCTTATAAGATGTCTTATAAAATTACATTTTGAGATAAACAATAAAATGATTGGTCCTTTCTTTGTAACCGCAAAATGCAGCCTGCCCGTAAAAGAACTGGCTGAGAAAAATACCTTGCTTCCTCACACTCTATTAATCTATAACAAGTTGCTTGGATATGAACGTATGTAGGTTCTTGGGACAACTTGTTTTTCACCTGTAAAATGTAAAATGTTTAATCATGTAAAGGATATGGAAAACATGCTGGTTTTTTTTCTTGTATTCATTGTAATCATTCACTTGAAAAATAGAATGTAACTACTTTGTAATTTTTTATTGCTTGAAAGATTTTGCTGGGGTATATAAACTATAAGGGAAAAAGCAAAGTTAGTTAGAAGGAAAACATCAAGGATGAGAGAAGCAAAACACCAGGAAAGATGTAGAGGAAAAATAAGGAACAGATTAAAAAAGAAGTCAGAAGGAAATCAATGAGAGAGTGTCTTTTCCCTTATTCCCTCAGATAAAAGTCTTAGTTCACCAACTCTGTTGGGTCCCCAGCAAGCCCTGCTCTGCTAGAGACTGGTCTTCACAGAGGTGGTAGTGTCTCAAGGAATGCCTGAGTGTACTCAATGGTGCTGTGGTTGGAGTTCCTCACCCCAGTAACATCTCTGTATTGTTTTGTTTTTTAGTGCTTTAACATGCTGACATGCTAGAGAAACCTCCCTTCAGTTCAGTATGGAATAATTCTTGCTATATTTCTGTTGGTAGGAAGTGGTAATAGATTCTTTCCATTTTCTATAAGAAAAAAATATAAAAGCCACAGTTTCTACAACTACACCTGGAGCATGTACCTCCTCATGGGCAGAGGTAGAGAACAACTCCAAAGGCTTTAGAGGAACCTCTGACTTATGTAACTACTACACCCATGAGAGAACAGAGATGACAGCCCAGAGCTGAGGTGAATGCCAAAATGAGCAACATATTGTTCCCCACTTTGAAAAGACAGGCAACATCACTGAGGGGCAAAGCAGGTGATTAAGATGAAGTGGTGTGTCACCCTTTCAGATCCAACACGCATGTGGATGGCTCCAGAAGAAAGCTGATTTGAAATATTAGAGGGGATGGGTCAGAGGTCATCTTGATAAGTTTCAAAGGAAAAGAACGACCTTGCTTTAAATTGTTGGTGCACAGTGCTTCAAAAGAAACAGGGGGCGTGGTGTTCAAAATCAGACCTTTGTTCTTTGATCCTGCACTAGATCTGGAAGATGAAAACCTCATCATAACAAAATGGATGTCAATTTAAATAATGTCTGGTCTGGATAACAAGATCCCATCAAAGAAAGAAGAGATGGAGAAAGAAATGATGCTCCCAAAGAGCAGTGATTTGAATAACCAAGGAAATCATTTCCTCCTGGCGCAAATGTAAAAGGTGCAATGATAAAAACAATAATTACATGAGACAATTTGTTCCCAATTCATGTTTGCTGTTATCTCATTCCATATTCCGGGAAAAACTGAGTTTCCCATTTCTCTTTTTAGTGCCTCATGACCTCCAACCCATGTGTCTGTACAGACTAAATGAGGTCTCTGGGTGTCTATCTAGAGTGCAGAGCCCAGGATATTTACAGAATTCAGTGACATTTCAGGTACACAATGCCATCTGGGGTGGGCTCCAGTTTTACAGGCTAAGGGTGCTCTAGCTAGACTTCTGTAGCCCATAGAACACCCTTCTTCCATCTGTGGACAGGTCAGATTGTGACTCTTACTTCGCAGGGAGACCAGCAAAACATTGTGTCTGAAAAGGTGTGATTTTGGCTCAGATGCTGGAAGTTTTTCTAAAAGAAATTCTCTCCTCCGTGTTCTCTTCCTCTCTGTCCACACCGCTGGCTATTGATCTGAAATGAACTTCCTTCTGCTACCACGTGCTTCACCTCCCACATGCTGGACTCAGCCTTCAGCTGTTACTAACACACACGCCCTTGGCATCACTCACAGGAGCTTGTATGTAGTGTTTATCAGATATAATAAGAATAACAGTCCTTTGAACTAGAAATATTTAAACACCACATGCCAGAAGTCCTAGCTAACACAATGAGACAATAAACGGAATGAGAATATATTTGGATTGGTAAGGGGGAACAAAGCTTTGCATACAACGTGCAAAGGAGTGACCACAAGTGCACCCTGCCTCTGTCCTGATCTCTGAGGAGAGGGCCTCTTACTGAGCATGGCAGTAGCTGCAGGACCTGCAGACATTCTCTAGTGGCTGAGGTGATTCCCCTGTCCCAGGGCACTGGGAGCTTCCATCAGGAAAGGCTGCTGGATTTTGCTCTTTCTGTCATATTGTTATCATCAGGTAATTTTTTTCTTAATTTGTCAATGTGATGGATTATATTGACTTTCAATTATTAGAAACATCCAAAGAATCCTTCTTGGTTGTAGCATTTAAATATTTCTGACTCTCAAGCAGTAAAATTTGAAAGAACTGACAGGAATCCTCAGACACTTCAGAGATTACAATCACTGATCACTGATTGGGTCAAGTTTTCGGGACACAAGTAACCAAGAATGCTCCTTTATGGTCATTCTCCTTACATTGTAGTATTTGGACGAACATGCCCCTTCTCTTTGCTTTCCATTTCTGCAGTTCCATCTTTCTGTGTCCCTCAGCAGCTCTCTAGCCATGTTGCATAAGCCAGAGCAAGCTTGAGAGTCAGAAGGCACAACAAAGGAGCAGGTCACCCCTGCTCTGCAAACCCACTCTTGTGGAAAGCAGTGTATCAGCCAACAGAAAAATTCAGGCAGCATTCATTGGACAGCACTAGTCTGGGCAGCAGTTACTGGTAAAGTGATGGTTTACTGTGACTTTAAGTAAAAAATATACACAGGTATTTCTCAACTAACAGTGGGACTTTGTCCTGATAAAAACATTATCTATTGAAAACACTTGAAGTCAAAAATGTATGTAAAGAGTCAGGGATATAACTGTTGAAGAACTCTTGTCAACCACTTGTGAGGACATAAATTGATCCCCAGCAACACACACTCATGTATGCACATATACACCCATAAACACACACACACACACACACACACACACATACACACACACACACACACACACACACACACACACACACACACACACTGGGCATGTAATACACTCAGCCTGACAACCACCCTAGCTCAAATAAGAAAGCACTACAGTGTGGCAGCTGTTTCCCTAGGGATGCCTGGTGGCTGCAGATACCCAACATCACAAGAAAGGATCAGGCCTCACATCATCTGCCTGTGAAGACATCAAAATTCAAAGCATGAGGTATGGCTGCTATTGAATGCACTGCCATAAAACCAAAATATCACCAGTTGAGCCATCATAAGTCAGGGGACATATGTGCTTTTATGATCAATGAGTAGAAAAATCTGAAGATTGAGTCCAATAAAATCTCATAGCTTAGAGCATTGTATTTTCTTCTAGGAGGACAAGGAAATAAGGACATTTTTTTCTTTAGTTGTGCAGGAGTGAAAACTGGATTCCTTTAGGCACGCAGAACTGAAAGATTTCAAGTATAAAAGATGATGCTACCATAAAAAAAACGCCACCTTCTACAGCAAAATTTCTTTCTTTTCCTGTCTTTATTTTTGAAAAGTACTTTTTGACACAGGGTCTTTCTATATAATCCTGGCTGGCCAAAAATTTGAAATAATCCTCCTGCCTCAGACTTTTGAATGTTGGACCAAGAAATAAAGCAGCTCACAAATCCTGGAAGAGTCAGAATTCTGTTCTCTGTATTGGTCTGCTGTTGTAAAGAATCAAATCACGTTTACTGATTTAACATCTTTGTAAAGAAATTTGGCTGAGGTACCCTCTCCATCACCACACTCCATTCACAGACTTCCCAAGTCGTCTTCCAGAGACTACCCCATACCATTTGATACTCATTTTTCCACAACTTGTCAGATCTAGCCCGGGTGCCACAGCCAGTGCCTTGGCTTAGTTTGGCTACCTGTTCCTGGGCAGAAGCCCATCTCTAGGCTTCACAGGGTTCCATATCCCAGGTGGGCCTAATTCCAATACCTCTTCCTGTGCCACAGCCAATCTCTAGGATTCTGACAGGAAATACTCTACCTACAATCACCCACAGATCCCTCCTGAAGTGCCTCATCACCCCACTACATACTCAGAATTCCCATATCCTCCTTCCTCCAGGTTCTAGTCTGAGTCCCACATCCTATGCTCCAGCTTAGCTTGATCAACCCTGACTGGGCTACAGGCAAGCTCTAGGCTGCCACCAGGACGTGCCATACCTGCAACCACCCATAGGTCTCTTCTGGACCACCTCTGACTTAATACCTTTGTGAAGAAATTCAGGTGGGGTGCCCCCTCACTACTCCATTCCATGCACAGACTTCCCATGTCCTCCTCTATGCCTTTCCACAAATCACCTGATTTAAGCTGGGTCCCAGAGCCAGTGCACTAGCTTAGACTGGCCTTCACTGCAAAGGAGCTCTAAGCTTGGGCCAGGATCCATTGTACCTATCCCCCAAACAACAGGACTCTCATATATCATATCCCACCTTTCCACTTATGCTCCCAGCTCAGAACAGGAAACACATCTTGTATACCAGTCAGGCCCCTCTCTCCACCTGGCTTCATCCCACCCTAGCCATTTCCATTCTCTACATCCAACCTGCCCCCTCATCTTCTCTTCTTCCCTGAACTGCTCTATCCATAACAGACTTAGAATTAACAAAGGCAGTCCACATGCACAAGTCTCATCACAAGAGTAACAACAATATGAAATATAATGTCAGAATCTTCTCCCCAAACTCATCAGTCCTGTGGAAATGTTCACCGATGAGAATTACCTAGATGGACTCCGGAACACAGAACTGAAACAAAATCATAAACTGCAGCAAAGAATTCAAGTAGTTTAAGAAGACACAAAGAAGTAGCTGAGTGAATTCAAGGAGGAAGAGTTGAAGAAGAATAAATCTGAGAAAGGCCCATGAAAACACTAAGACAAGGGTGATAGAAATGATGAAGACCATCCAAAACTGGAGAATGGAATTTAACTGGTAGATAGAAACGTTAAAGAGGACTCAAGCTGAGATGAAGATGGAACTGAAAAGCCCGCTAGAAAACTATCTTCACTAGAAACCCGGAAGGAGAGCTTTACAAACAGAGTGAATCAAGCAGAAGAGGAAGCATCAGTTCTCAAAGATAAAACAGAGGATCTGGATCAAATAAGAAAGGAATATGAATAAACAAGCAGAGGAAAGAAACACCTAGGAAATGTGGGATACCATGAAGAAACAAATCTTTCTGATTGTAGGAATAGTTGGCAGAGAAGAATCCTAAGTCAGTCTGGCATAGACGAGATCTTCAACAAGAGCCCCAACCTAGGAAAAGACATACCTATACAGATACAAGAACTGCCAAACACCAAACGAGCAAGACCAGAAAAGAAAATCCCCATGGCATATAATAACTAAAACACTAAGTATACACAACAAAGAAAGTATATTGAAAGCTGCAAGAGAAAAACCACAAGCCACATATCAAGAAAAACTCACAAATAGCAGCTGATTTCTAAGTGGAAACTAAAAGCCAGAAAAGCCTGGAGCAATTCATTCTAAGTCCAAAAGACTATGACAGCTCACCTAAAGTAATATACCCAGTAAACTATCCACCATGAATGAAGGCAAAACAAAAGCTTTCCATGACATAAACTGCTTTAAAAAATTGTACCCAACAAACCAAAGCTAAGGAAAACATAGGAAGCATTATTCCAGGCTGAAGAGAAGAATGAGCATAGCAGAGAGACTGTGGAAAGAATTATGAAGGCATACATACCACTGAGAACACAAACAACACCACCAAAACTCAACAACACAATGACCCAAACTAACACACATATTTCAATAATAACTCAAATAATAATTTAAGAATGGCCTCAATTCTCTAATAAAAAGACACAGACTGACTGAATGGATCATTAAACAAAAATCCATCTATCTATTGTCTACAAGAAACTCATCTTAGTAAAAGGATGGATAAAAGTACTCTAATCACAAGGGACCAGGAAGCAAGGAAGCAAGCAGGCATCACTATCTTAACATTTGACAAAACCGACTTTAAACTAACACTAATCAGAAGAGATAAAGAAGGACACTTCATTCTAACCAAGGAAACAGTTAACCAAGAAGACACTACTATCTAACCATATATGCACCAAATACTGGAGTGGCCAATTTCATAAAAAATCTACTACTAAATTTTAAGACACAGATTAACATCAATCCTTTAATAGTAGGTGATTTTAATATCCCACTTATTACAATAGACAAAAAATAAACAGAACGTATATAAATATCAGAATCAATTGACATCATAAATCAAATGGACTTAATATATATGTACAGATTATTCTATCCACACACCACAGAAAACACATTCTACTCAGTGGTACATGGGAAGCTTTTCTAAAATAAACCACACCTTGGGACACAAAACAAACCTTTATAAATTCAAAAAAGTTGAAATCACTCCTTGTATCTTATCTGACCATAATGCAATAAAAGTGAAAACTGACATCAAAAAACCCTTATAAATATGCAAACTCATGGATTTTAAACAACTTATTACAAAATGATGAATGTGTCAAAGAAGAAACTAAGAAAGAAATAGAAATCTTCCCGGAATTAAAGGAAAATGAAAACACAACACAACAAAACCTTTTGGCTACATTGCAAGCAGTCCTATGAGGGGAAATTATAGCTCTAGGTGCCTGCATTAAAAATCAACAATAGCACAAATAAATGGCTTAATAATGCTACCCAAAAAGTTGGAAAACAAGAACAATCCAAATCCAAACCCAGTTGATGGCAAGAAATAATAAAAATTAGACCAAAAATCAATGAAATAGAAACAAAGAAGACAAAGCAAAGAATTAACAAATCTAAGTGTTGTTTCTTCAAGAAGATAAACAAAATTGACAGATCCTCAAACCAAAGCTATGATGGTTTCTGGTCGACAGTAGATAGATGGACTTTGTTTCTTTTTCTTTTTCTTTCTTTCTTTTACTTTTTTGTATGCTGTTTTATTGTATGCTACAGCCAGTGTATATAAAATAGCTAAACCTTGTGAAACAGAAATCCATGAAAATTCAGAGAGGTAGATGTTAAGATCTGACAAGTAGAAGATTGTATATTATGGCACGCGTTATAGAGAAGCTTTTGTACAGACTTCAAATTTAGTTCTCTTGAATATCCACTGGTTCATGAAAAGTGGTTTGAGAAACCTCAAGATACATGACTACAAAAAGGAGCAGACTTTCTGGGGTCTGAAGGGATCTGTACTTGAAGACACTCCAGTCAGCAGAGGGTCATGTTGAGCATTCTGCAGACAAAACTGTTTCAAGTCTGCAGCTGCCTGGAAAACCTTCATGCGGTTGAGCCCGGCCTCCAGCCGGAGCTGCTGAACCACCTTCTTCATGGCGACGCTAGAAGAACGTGACATGGCGCTCAGGACAGCCATGCCAACTCGTCAGTCCAAGCGAGGGGTGGCAGGTCATGGGGCGGACACTTTGTTTCTTGATCCATTCAGTCAGTCTGTGTCTTTTTATTAAGCAATTGAGGCCATACTCAAATTATTGAGTTATTACTGAACTGTGTGTGCTAGTTTAGGTCATTGTGGTGGTGTTTTTGGTGGTGTTGTTTGTGTTCTCGGAGGTATGTATGCCTTCATAATTCTTTCCACAGTCTCTTTGAGACATATCCTCAACTAACCAAAAGAAAGAGAGGACCCAAATGAACATAATCATAAAACAACAGGTAAACATTGCAACAGGCATCAAATAAATTCAGAATATTATTTGGGAATATTTCTAAAACCTGGACTCCATTAAGCTGGAAAAACTAAAAGAACGAGATGATTTTGTAGATTCAATGAAACCATCAAAATTAATCTAACAAGAAATCAACAATCTAAACAGAACCAAAACAAATGATGATATTGAAACAATAATAAAAGGCCTTCCAGCTAAAAATAAAAAGATAAAAAGTCCAAGACCAGGTGGATTCACGACAGAATTTCACCATACATTCCAAGAAGATCTACAGCCAGTTCTTCTTATACTATTCAAGGCAATAGAAACAGATGAAGCACTCCCACACTCCTTATCTGAGTCAGTAGCATTCTAATACCTAAACCCAATAAAGACAACAACAACAAAAAGAAAAGTTCAGACCAATAACCCTCATGAATATAGTCTCAAAAATGCTTTAAAAATTGCAAACAGAATACAGAATACATCAAAAAGATTATACACTATGACTAAGTTTGTTTTATCACTAAAATGCAGGGATAGTGCATCATATGTAAGCCAATAAATGTAATAAGCAGCATAGATGAACTTAAAGACAAAAATCACATGGTCATCTCAATAGATGCAGAAAAGCCTTTGACAAAATCCAACATACCTTCATGATAAAAGTCCTAGAGAATGTAAGGGTAGAGTGAACATACCTCAACACAACAAAGGCTGTATACAAGAAACCCAAAGCCAACATCATCCTAAATGGAGAAAATCTTGAAGCAACCCCACTAAACTCAGGAACTAGGCAGGGATGTCCACTATCCCCGATCCTTCTCAACATTGTTCTAGAATTACTAACTGTAGTAATAAGACAAGAGAAGGAAATTAAAGGGATACACATAGGGAAAGAAATAAAGTTATCCCTATTCATAGATGATATGATATTATGCATTAGAGAGCTCTAAAATTCTACCAGAAAAGTTTTTTAAGTGATGAAAAAGTTCAACAGTGTGTCAGAATGCAGAATCAACTTGCATACATCAATATTTTTTCTATACACCACTAACAAACTTCCAGAGAAGACGACCACAGCACATTCCCATTCACAATAGACTCAAAGAAAATTTTAAATTCTGGTAATAAGCCTAAAAAAGGAAGTGAAGGACCTCTACAATGTAAACTGTAAACTTCTGAAGAAACAGATAAAGTAAGACACTAGATGGATTGATCTAATTAACTTTGTGAAATGACCATTCCATAGAGAGCTACTTACAGATTCAGTACAGTCCTGATCAAATCCCCACCTCATTCTTTGCAGAAACAGAAATCGAAAAAACTATCCTAAATTTTATATGGGACCACAAAATACTCTGGAAGGCCAAACAATGTTGAGCAAAAAGAATAGTGCTGAATGGATTCCCATTCCAGAGCTGAAGATATATTACAGGCCTCTGTCTTTCGATAGATTGCGGTGTCTTCCTTGTGTTATGAGCATCTATAACAGTGTTCTCTTATGCTTGGCTCTCTGCTGGGTTCTGACCAATAGTAAAGGAGCCAGTGAAACACCAAGTTAGATCGCATCTGCTCTCTGTACTTATGAAATCTAGACATCTGATTCCATACAACCATCTTACAGAATGAGACCTGAGTACCCAAACTGGTCATACTGTTCATATAAAAAAAATAATAAGACGGACCCTTGAGAAAATAACCAATGGACCAGAGAGATGTCTCAGCAACTAAGGGCACAGGATACCCTTCCAGTGGACCAGGATTTCATTCCTAGTAACCTCATGGTGGTCCACAACCTCTGTCACTCCTGTTCAAGAGTATCCAATGTCCTTTTCTGGCCTCCATACATGGTGGACAAACATACATGCAGGCAACACATCCATACACATAAAACAAAAATAAATCTCAAAACAAAATTAAAGAAGGAAAATAAGCTGAAATACCCATTCCTTGACATCAATATTTTTACGAGGGGCTCAAGAGATGGCTCAGTGGTTCAAAGCATTTGCTGTACAATTACAAGTACCAGAGTTAAGATCCCAACACATATGACAAGCTAGGTATACAGCTCTCTCTAGTGTCAGCTCCAAGGCAGGCAGAAACGGAGGGATCACCACAGCTCAGCTTGCTGGCTTCTTACCTCACTGAGTCCACAGGAGCCTCAAGTTTAAATTCAGAGAGAGCCCCTGCCTCAAATGAATAGGCCGAGAGTGATAGAGGGGAATACTCAGCACCTTCCTATGAGCTCCATGCAAATGCATGTGTACATGTACACACTCACACAAGCAGACATAGATGCACACACAAGAACAAATCTTTTAAAATATATTAAGAACACAAACTACAATTTTTTTCTTAATCAGAACAATATGGCATTTGAGCTAGGTGTGGCAGGCACCTCCAAAATCCCAGCACTCAGGAAGTTAGGCAGAAAAATGTAAAGTTTTAGACCCTATCTCGAAACAATAATCATGGAAAATGTGATGTTAACAGCAGAAAGGGTTACAGACCAATGAAGCACAGACTATATTCTGAAATATAACAAGGTACACATGTTGTGTGTGATAAAGATGTCAGGATCCTGCCCTCACTCCTCCGGGTCTGGTGTCAAAAGATGCGCCCATAAATCAGGGAGTAAAAGAAAGACTTCTCAAGTAGATGTTGGCATAGGTAGCTATTTAGGAGAAAACTGAATGTAGATCTCAGCTATATGGGAAAAATGTTTTCCTAGTAGCTGTTGGGGTTACTCAGAATGTGCTGCAGATATCAAAATTAACAATAGGCTCCTGTATGCTGGGCGGTGGTGGAGCATGCCTTTAATCCCAGCACTTGAGAGGCAGAGCCAGATGGATGTCTGTGAGTCTGAGGCCAGCCTGGTCTACAGAGCAAGATCTAGGACAGGCACCAAAACTACACAGAGAACCCTGTCTTGAAAAAAAAAAAACCCAAACAAACAAACAAAAAAGTAGCTCCTGTTATGAAAACAGTTTATTTGCACAGAGCCAAGCCCACCCAATCATATGTGTGACTTTATCTCCAGGTAATTTATAATATCTGCCATGGTATGAATCCCATGTGAGTGTTTCTTGCACCTCGTCATTTAGGAAATGACAGGGGAAAGTCCACATCTACTTAGCACTGAGGAAATGGTTTACACATATTTTCAATCTGTGACTGATTGGATCTGCAGTGATAAAACTGGCTGATACAAAGAACTGTGGGTTCTAACCATAATGGAATTTTAAACATGAAAGACTGAAAGTAGCTCGCTTCTAAAAGAAAAATAATTAAATCTCCTTATCTTTCCAGCATAAGAAAAATTCCTTAAATTGGAATGAAATTTAGCCGTTCTAAGTAGACTCAAAAATTGAAATTAGAAGCTCTAAAAGCAAATACTAACAGTAGGAAAATAATTTATGAGTATATGTGTGTATGTAAATAACTTCACAGGGAAAAATACACACATGGTTTTTAATCATAGGAAAAGACTGATCCATCTCATGTAAATAGAAGAAACATAAATCAATACAATACTGAGGCAGCATTTCATATCTGCCCGGATGGCAAAAGGAAAAACTATTGATGAGAAGCCACACTGAGCCAAAGGAGCAGACACCCGCAGTACCGGCTCAGAGAACAATTTGACAAGACCAAGTAAAACCACACTGTTTACTCATGATCCTAAAATCACACTTCCAAGAATCTAGCTTAAAGATATACTTGTAAAAATATGAAAATATGTAGGTGGGTTGTTTATTCACTGCAGCAAAAGACCAAAAATAACCCACATGAAAACCGGCAGGAAACTGGTGGAACGCACCATGTGCACCCTGAACCGGTAAGAGCCGAAGGGAATCTGGGAGTGGTTGCTATTCTCCTGACTGTATTTATTTAAAAAGTGTCGTAATAAAATGCTAAGTACTGCATATACTTCCTTGCCAGGAAGATCAACCTTAGGGAAAGTTAGGTTCTTATTCATTGACACAAAGATCTGAGAGTTGCTCCAGCCCCTCTCACCAGCTTGGGACAGCCCTCTGTTTAGAAAGAGTGTTTCTAAGTCTGAAAGTCATTGCGGTAAGACTTCTGCCTGGCCACTTTACAGAGAAATATTTTGTTGCCATCGCAATGCTTTCCCATTTTTCAAATGTCTGGTTCTGGCCGCCCTTCAGACTTGGGTTGGCTGCATCCACCAGAGCCGGTGCGGTCCCTGGCTGCCTGCAGCTACTGCAGAGAAACGCCTGTGCTCTGATCTGAGTTCTCTCTCTTTTCGGGATTGTAGAACCCCAAGGCCGTTTGTTTGTTTGTTTGTCTGTCTGTCTGTCTGTTTGTTTTCCCCCTGCCCTGGGCCTCTAGCTAGCACTGCTTGAGGGAAGTAAAGGCATTCCAAAAGCTGCTGGGTTTCTCTATTCAGCCCAAATATAGCTCCATCCCCCAGCACTGGAAAATAGTCATACAAATAAATGAATGAAAGCGTTTATTCACAGCATTATTCATGTGAGTGTGTACACTAACTGTGGTACATTCATGGAATGGAATATTATTCAGTTCTAAAAAGCAATGAGGCATGAGAACATGAGAATACATGGGGAAACTCAAACGTATGTCAGTGAGCAGAATAAGTCACTGTATCCTACATAATTTTAACAACATGGCATTCTGGAAAAGATAAAGCTGTAGAGACAAGAAAAAAACAGGGGCTGGGATGTGGCTTAGTCATAGGGATTTGTCCAGCATCATATGAGATCCTGGACTCTATGCCTAACATCAGAAAAAAAAATGAAAAAAGAAAAGAGGAGAGATAGAAAGAAGGAAGTAGGAAAGGGAAGGAGGGAAAAGCTCAGTGAGTGCCATGGGTTAATGGAAAGGAGGGTGAACTGGAGGATGGGGGGTCTAGGCAGAGAAAGATTGTTTGATACTGTAAGGAAAAGTACTGCTCATCATTCACTAGTTCAAATCCATGGACTGCACATCAAGATTGGAACCTAAGCACACAGACTGTAAGTGATATGATAATGTGACAACATAGGCTCATTAGCTCTGACAAATTAGCTCTGATTGGGGTAGGGTGATGCACACAAGGAGAGAGCTTAAATACAAGCATTGTACCTTCCTTTCAATTTTGATACGAATATAAACCTGCTCTAAAATGTTTTTTAAAAGAAGATTGCACTGATAAGCAATAGTAGAGAAATTGAAAGGTATTAATAAATAGGAGGTTGAGTTCCATAAAAATAGTGTGTTGTTTTATCACCTCACAATCTCCAGGTCCTGCAAAGACTTCCTTGGCTCATGGCCTAGCCCACCACAACTAATAACAAGCGCTTCGTTCTAGACCAGCCCCTCCCCACTGTGCTTCCATTCGCCTCCCCACCCCTGGTCTTAGGGATCAAACCCAGAGCCTTTCATAGGCAGCCAAGAGCTCTACCACTGACTATGTGTCCAGGCCTCACTTTACACTGTTTCCTTCTCAAACCCAAGAGAAGCAAAATGTGGCAGCACTTCCAGGATGCTGCAGGAATTTCTCTTCTACTCACAAATAAAATTGGCACTGTCTGATTCTCTCTGTACTGCTCCACATTAAAGATATGAAGTCAGCCTCTCACAACATAATAAAATCTGCTTTCCTTCTACCCAAGAGCAGCATTCCCCACACTCAGATCTATATATAGGACAGCAGATTTCCTTACTGATCATTTTTCTGCCTTCTTCATTGATCCAAATTCCCCAGAGGTTGGCTGCCTCTAGGGATCAAGCTTCAGGTCTTCCTCATGCACCATCCTCTAAACCTCAATTCTGCACTAACTGGAAAATCTAGAAGAAATAAATGAATTTCTCTACATGAATATAACATGAGAAAATTAAACGAAGATTAACTAAATAATTTAAACATATCAGTAATCAGCAACAAGATTAAAACAGTAATTAAAAAGTCTCCCAATAATAAAAGTCCAGGACTGGGTGGATTCACTGCAGAATTTTACTAGCTCTTCAAAGAAGAACTAGCACCAATATTATCCAAACTATTCCACAAAGTAGAGAAGGAAAGGAGAAAGGTTTCTAAGCTACTTTTATGAATTCAGTATTACTCTAACACCAAAACCAGATAAAGATACCACAAATAAAATGAATTACAAACTGATCTGCCCAATAAACACAGACACAAAACGTTTCAGTAAGATGCAAACCTAGCTCAAGATCACATCAAAGAGATCACTCATCTTGACCAAGTTAGTTTTATTCAAAGATGCAGGTATAATTCATCACATAAATGGACTCAAAGACAGGAATTACATCATTATCTAAACAGATACAGAGAAAGCCTTTGACCAAAGTTCCACACCCCTTCATGATAAAAGTCATAGAGACACCAGGGACAGAGGAAGCTACATCTACAGAATAAAGGCTATATAAGACAAACAAACAGCCAGTATCATGACAGAAGAAGAAAAACTCAAAACATCCCCAATAAAACGAGGAACAAGATGAAGATGCCCACAGTCTCTACTCATATTCAATAAAGTACTTGAAGTCCTAGCCTGAGCGAAGAGACAAGAGAAGCAAATAAAAGGCACACACATAGGAAAAGCAGCTGAAGTGCCCCTATTGCACATTATATGGTCTATCTATAAAAGACATTAAGGACCCCAACAGAAAATTCTCCAAGTTGATAAATACTTTCAGCAAAATGGCGAAGAACAAAATGAACACACAAAAGTCAGTAGCTTTTCTACACCCCTATTACAAACAGACTGAACAATCAGGGAAACATTTCAATCCACAACAGCCAAATGAAGAAATAAAACATTTGGGAATAAACCTACACAAGGAAGTGAAAGATTTCTACAGCAAAAACTTTACAACATTGGAGAAAGAAATAGAAGAAGACACTAGAAGATGGAAAGACCACCCATATGCATGGATCAAAAGACTTAATCTAAAGTATCAGTGCAGCCCCAATCAAAATTTCAGGACCATTATTCACTGGCATAGAAAAAGACAATCTCAAATGTATATGGAGGTACAGAAGTCCAAAGATAGCCAAAGCAATCCTTAACAAAAAGAATACTGTGTGAGATATCACTATATACCTGATTTCAAATTGTGCTACCGAGATGGTAATAAAAGTAACATGATAGTGGCACAAAAGAGATACATAGATCAATGGAATCTAATGGAGCACCTAGACATAAGTCCACACTACTACAGCCACCTGATATTTGACAAAATCTTCAAAATATACTTCACAAAAAGTGATTCTAGGAAACCTGGGTTGCACCACACAGAAAAATGAAAGTAGATCTTTATCTCCCAACCTGCACAAAACTCGGCCCTAAATGATTCAAGTATGCAATGTACGACCTCATGCCCTGAAACATCTAGAGAAAAAGTAGGAGTATTCTTCACTATATAAGCACCTTCTGAATAAGGCTCTGGTAGTGCAGGAAATAAGGCCAACAACTGATAAGGAGAGTTTCATGAAACTGAAATGCTTCTTCACAGCAGAGGAAATCATCCATCAAGTGAAAAGCAGCCTAAAGAGAAAATCTCTGCCAGTTATCCATTCAACAGAGAATTGGTGGTTAAAATATCCAAAGAGCTAAAACCGTGAAACATTGAGAAAGCAAAGGACCCAATTTTAAAAGGTCCTATGGATATAGTTTGTTTTGTTTTGGTATGAGGAACATGGTGACCAAAAGCAACTTGGGGAGGAAAGGATTTACTTCTGCTGATAGATTAGAATCTATCACCAAGGGAAGGAATTCAAGGCAGGAACTTGGAAGCAGGAACTGAAGCAGAGATCACAGAGAAACAGAGAATCCTTCTTTACTGGTTTGTTCCTTATGGCTTGTTTTTTTATACAATCCAAGACCACCTGTCCAGGGATAACACCACCCACAATGGGCTGGGTACTCCCACATCCATCATTAATCAAGAAAATGTCCACATAGTCATACTCACAGGCAGTCTGAAAGAAGCAATCTCTCACTTGGGATTCCTTTGGGATTCCTTCTTCCCAAATGACTGTGGCTTGTGTGAAGTTGACAAAAACAACAACAACAGCAACAGCAAAAGAAACAACAAAAACTTAACCAACACAGGAATTGAACAGAAAATTCTCAAAAGAAGAAATATGAATAGGTAGGAAACACTTAAAAAAAAAAGTGCTCAACATCCTTATCCTGCAAGGGGAAATGCAGATTAAAACTGTTTTCAGATTCCATCTCACCCCAGTCGGAATGACCATCACCAGAGATACAAATGACAACAAATTTGGGCATGGATGTGGAGAGGGAGGAACCAATATACACTGTTGGTGGAAGTATAAACTAGTGAAGTCACTTTAGAAATCAGTCTGGAGATTTTGTAAAGCAATCAAACAACTAAACGTAGAAATAGAACTACCGTATGACCCAGCTAGAGCACTCCTGGACACATACTCAGTGAATTCTGTATCCTACCACAGAGATACTTACACATTCACAATTACTACTGCTTTATTCACAAAAACTAAGAAACGAAATCAACCTAGATGTCCATTAACTGATAAATAGACAAGAAAATGTGTTACATATACAATATAGAAGTTATTTGGCTGGGAAGAAAAAGGAAATCATGAAATTTGTAGGTAAATGGATAAAACAGTAAAAATGAATGATATAACCCAGGCCTTCAAACAAATTCCATGTGCCCTCTCTTACAAGTGAATCTTTGCTTTGAAACTTTGGATTTTTTGTGTTTAACTTGGAGCATATATGGAGACTAGAAAGAGGTTATTGGAGGGTATGCATTGTGGGGGGCGGGGGGTGTGTGGGAGATAGTAGAATATAGCTAAAAAGAAAATAGAGAGGGAATCCTAGGGGCAGGAAGGTTTAAAGCAGGGAGAATGGGAATGAAGGACATGAAGGAGGGAGGTTAACTAAATTAGAGGGTTACGAAAAAGCCATATGCAAACCTACTGTCTCACAATCCAATTAAAATATATAGAACTGGAGGGAAGAGTAGAACACATGTGTTATGACGGAAAAGGAGCAGAAATCTTTGTGTTAAAGGTTTAAGCAGAAATGGGGTGAGAGGTGGGATGAAGGCAGAGTAGGGAATGGTTTGACTAAAACTAAAGATGTATGAACAAGTCAATGCAGATCCACCAGTTGTATGCTAACTACAAAATTGTTTCGTTCTTTTTAAAACTAGTTTGAATGAGGTACCTTGCATGGGTAGACAATAGACAATGATGAAAATGGTGGGGGTTTTTGTTGTTGTTGCTGTTGTTTTGTTTTTGTTTTTGTTTTTGTGGTTTTTGGTTTTTCAAGACAGGGTTTCTCTGTATAGTTTTGGTGCCTTTCCTGGATCTCTGCTCTGTAGACCAGGCTGGCCTCAAACTCACAGAGATCCACCTGCCTCTGCTTCCCTAGTGCCGGGATTAAAGGTGTGAGTCACCACCACCCGGCTGAAAATGGGTTATTAAATGAAAATCTCAGTGCCAGACCCTATGAATTGCTATCAAGGATACTACAAATGTCTCCAAAATAATATAAGGTATTGCCATTGCTTTTGGTTGCATACCCTAACTAAAATTAGATGGATGGATAGTAAATATGTTGTTTGAATATGGGGAGAACAGCTTACTCCATGTACTGATACAGACACATCCCATCACTGTACAGATACACTCCATGCACTACAAAGACACACCTCATGCACTATACAGGCACCCTCTATGTACTAATACAGGCACACTCTAGGGACTGATACAGGCACACTCCATTCACTATAGTACACTTTGAACGGGCTCTGTATCTTTAAGTTACGTTCTATTTCCTTTGAAAGACTGATAAAGCAATTCTAAGAATTTTTTCAGTATATTTCCATAATCTTGTACAAAAATGTATATGTATAATGTTTGTGGTCACATTATTTATAATAGACAACTTAAATTATTTGTTGCTCAATATGGACATTGTCACAACAGTTTGAGGAGCTAAATTTATTGACATACATGACTAATCTCGCTGCTCAGGAGGCTAAGGCAAGATGATGGGTGTTTCATAAGCATCCTACACATTTTAATGACACTGTCTCAAAATAAAATATAAAATTTGTGGAATGTAGCTCAGTGTTGAGTACTAACCTCCCTAGCGTGCACAGAGCCCTGGGTTCAAGCCCTAACACCATAAAAAAATGTTCTATACTGAGGAAGGAAGGGGAAGGGAAAAAGGGAGGAAGAAAGGGAGGAAGGAAAGAAATGCTCTTTATTTAAGAAAAACAAAAACTAGTAATACCAAACTACCACAGTGATTAACTGGGGAATTAGAATAGTCTCCATTAGGAAGCTTCAAACATAGACTGGAAGAAAATTAGAAAGAAAATCTGGTTAATGGCATTTTTAAAACGTCCCTAACTTGTGGAGGTAGCGTGACTCTGCCATCTTCATCCCTCATGAGGATCACCTCAGTCCAGAAATTAGAGGCCTTCCTGGGCAACAAACTTTGTCTCAAAATGAAAAGCCAAAAGGCATCTAAAAAGTCTATCACAGTGCATCTAGGAAGATGTTTACCAGGAGCTCATAATGGCAGAGCCGATGTATGAGAACAGCAGCCAAACTATCATTCAGAATGACCTAGGTTCCATCTCCAGCCTCCCTCTGAGATGGGGAGCGGGAGGAATCATCTGGGAGAATGTCCATGGTAATAAAAATGACAAGCTAACAAGGCATAATATTATATCTAAGAAATTATCAGATATATCACGATAAACACCCCTGGTTCAAGAGTCTTCTCCGAATATTCCAGTGCCCTTTTCTCTCTATATATACCACAGAAACTTCTACAAACCAGGCCTGGGACACAATCTTGATATTGGGCAAGACTGTGTAGGAAGGAAGAGGCCCGGTCCAGAGGAGGGAGCATGGGGAACTAGGCTAGTGACACTGAACTTTCTCCTTAAGGGCTTGAGATAATACGAATCCCATGTCTCTCCCTCTGTGCCCTTCTGTGTCCCCTCCACGCTCTCTGCATCTCCCCATAGCCTTTGCATTTATTCTGTACCCTGTGTCCTTTCACGTCCTCTGTGTCCCTCCGTGTTCTCTGTCTCTTCTATACCCTCAGAATTTTTGTCCTCACAGCCACCACTGTAGTGAAATACAGTGAAATACCTTGTTCGTGTCAATGGAGCCATCTATCACACACAGCCTCTTCTGACCCTTCTCCCGTTTCCACATCCACCTGGCGAGTTCTGACTTACCAGAGCGTGAGTACTGAAACACAGCTGGGGTCTTTGCATCTCAAACGACCTTTCGTTTCCTCCTGATAGCTACAACTGGAACCCAGGGTTTGATGCATGAGCTTTACTACCAAGCCTTTGCTACCCTCAGGCCTTAAAACTAACTTTGGAAACTTCATGGCAGGGACAGCCAGATGAGCGAGACTGCTGGGAAATTCATTATGGGAAGCCATTCCTCCCACTCCACCCAAAGCTGAACAAACATGCCAAATGACAGGAACACAGGAGAGAGGAGGTAAGCTGCAGCGCTAGACACAGGCACTGAGAGGCTGGCCCAGGAGGGAAGCAGAGAGCAACTCCCTTATGCTCTCCTTATCACACACGTCTGCTTTGCTTCTTCCTACATACGTTCCGCTCGCCTCATCTTTTTTTCCTTATAGAGACTGGAATGTCTCAAGCCAGGTATGATGGCATACACATGTAATTCCAGCTCTTCGGAGGTAGAAACAAGAGGGTCAAGAATTCAAGGCCAGACTTAGGTACACAGAAAATTTGGGATCAGCTTGGATTAACCGAAACCCTGTCAAAGAAAACCAAGGAAAGGATATATGTGTGTGTGTGTGTGTGTGTGTGTGTGTGTGCGTGTGTGTGTGTGTGTGTGTGTGTGTGTGTGTGTGTTATATGTGTATGTATAGGTATAGTTTGAGTGTATTTGTGTGTGTGTGTGTGTGTGTATATTATATGTGTATGTATAGGTATAGTTTGAGTGTATTTGTGTGCGTGTATATATAGAGGAGACAGAGGTTTGTGGTGTCTCTATGTTGTCCAGACAGGCCATATACTTCTGGACTCAAGCAATCCTCCTGTTCCTGCCTCTGCCTCCTGAGAAGTGGGACAGGCCAGGACTCTCACTGGATTTTCCCCTTTGATTCAGTTTTCTCTGCAACTGTTCAATCCAGTATTTTTCACTGCTACACCCTACCTTCCTAAGTCCTCAGTATTTTTCTTTCTAAGTCTGTACATACATATGCTCTCAGCTTCCCATTCCCCTTTGCGATATCACTCATGCCTCTGGTGTTCATGGGCAGATGCTCTGGGAAAGTGAAAGCACCGCACCTGTGGTGCTCAGAAGGACTTTAAATCCAAACAGGGTGTAGGAGCCACAAAGACCCCACATACAATAACACCAGGTAACAGCCATGTCTTTGCAGATGAATAGCTACTGGAGGGTGCCCAAAGAGAATGCACAGAGGAAGAATGCTTCCTCCAGGAGCAGAAGGGGAGCTGTAAAATGAGGAGAGTAGGTGCCAGGGAGCAGTGGGTTCCTTGCACAAGAGAGAAACAATGGGGTCAGGGAGATGGGGGCTTGTGAAGCATGTTTAATTTACAGAGCCCAGAAAAGGTTGTGGGGAGTTCACAGAGGACTTTGAACAGAGGAGGAACTTTGTCTAATACATGTATTCTGAAAGATCACCCTCTGCACTGAGAGCAGGGTTCAGTGGCAGAGCATCCACCTAAGTAGGTCTGAATTCTGCCACTACAGTAAACTGAAATAAAATGTCATAAGTGATGAGTAAGTCACCCTTGCTACTGTATAGGAATCAGAACACAGGAAGGATGTGTAAGGGGGGCACTGAAAGCAGAAATAGGAAGACTGTTTTGAAGTCGCAGGGAAAACCAGGCCTGGTGGCACACGTTGACAGTCTTAAGACTCAGGAGGCTGAGACAGGAGGATGGGGAGGAGTTCAAGCAAGTCTGAACCACATAGTGAGTTCCAGGTCAGCCTGAGGCCCATGAGACCTTGTCAAAACACCAACACACACTGCAGGAGGAAGACAGTAGCTATGTGGGCTGGGGTGAAGCAGTGTTTTAGGAGCCTGCGTCCTGGTGTAGGCTGAAAGAGGAGGCGAGCAGCTAGTCTTCGGTCTCTGTGAACTTGTCTCTGTTTCATTTCCTCTAGTTTTTTCCCTGGGCCTTCTCCGGTTTTGGTTGTTTTTAGCTTAACAGACTGCAGTGAGGATTTGAACTAATTTTTATGTATTTATTCAGCTTATCAAAGAGGGTTTATGTATTCTTAGTGTTAAAGGGCCTCTTAAACATAACTTATTCAGAATTTGCAAGAAGGTGAGCTGGCTGATGCTCGGAGGTTTCTTTCCCTGAATGGCCAGGAGCCACATTGCTTCTCAGTGTCTCACTTCAGCAGGCAGACATTAAAGAGGTCTCATAGCTGCATTTGTTGTTTTGTTTTTTTTGTTTTTGTTTTGTTTTTCAAGACAGGGTTTCTCTGTGTAGTTTTGGTGCCTGTTCTGGATCTCACTCTGTAGACCAGGCTGGCCTCGAACTCACAGAGATTTACCTGCCTCTGCCTCCCAAGTGCTGGGATTAAAGGCATGCGCCACTGCCACCCGATTTATAGCTGCATTTTATAAAACAAAACCAAAAACAAAACAAAAATGTGCAGAAGCTGATTATTTACAGGTGTGGCATGAAATTTGTCATATTCAAGGCCAGTCTAGGCTACCCAGAACCTGTATCAAAATGAATGAATTTTTTTAAAAGGTCCAGAAGGCAATTTGAAGAGACACCCACTGGCAGTAACTGAACAACTGGAGCAATATGTGTTAATTACCACAGGCTACATGACAGTGAATAGATTGTGTCAGGGCGAACACTCTGGACAAAGCCAAAATTTTAAAACTGATGACCGTGGGAAGATGAGGATGCAGCCTAGTGTTCTGCAGACCAGTGAGCAAAGAGAAATAATTGTGTTTACAAAAGGATACTTTTTTAAAAGCCCATGAAAAGTAGATTTAGTTCAGTGTGCTAACAGTACGGATAGTTGTCGAGATGACTCACAGGATCCAGAGGGGTAATGCTTACAGACCCGCAGATAAGAGAATCAGCCAACGTGCCACCCATCACAACAGCAACGAAGTAAAGTCATGCATCATGGCCAGTGTCTTCCAGCAAGGAGTTCCTAGAGAGGCCTGCTGTCCTGTCTCCCTTTGGTGTGGGTGTGTCAGAGCTGGGCTAGGTGGCTAGAGGGGTATGTATGGGGCCGGTGGAGCAGACCTGCTGAGCCAACTTAGATGAGTTACAGAGGATGGCAAAAAGGGGGGGGCAGGGGGCGGAGTGAGGGGGAAGGAGCATGCTTTCTCCGTGTCATTTGGTTTCTCAGGGTGTTCATTTAATGAACCTAGAACAAGCCAGCCATTTCCATGTAGTCTGTAATTAAAAGAAACAATAACATGTTATTTCAAAGAGAACTGTGTAAGAAGTTTACTTCATTAAGCCAATTAGACCAGCTCCTCCCTGGGAAGGCCCCGTGAAGAGACTTATGTGGATGTGGAAGGTGTGAAATCTATTAAGGCAATATTAAGTAGACTGATGAGAAGAAAATCTTCAAACTAGACTTTCATATTTACCCTCCATGTCTTCTGACTTTAAGCTCCCCCACCATCACAAAAGCATCCTTGTTAAAAAATAATAATAATAAGTAAATAATTGAATGAATGAATGAATAAAGAAAAAAGAGAGAGAGAGAAAGGAAGGAAGGAAGGAAGGAAGGAAGGAAGGAAGGAAGGAAGGAAGGAAGGAAGGGACAAGAGGTTGGGCCAAGAAAGCCCAGCCAGCACTTGGAATTCCATCTTAGGACACAAAACTTGCCCGTTAACAGTTAGAATGCATGAATAGCATCACCATGACCAGAGTTCCAATAGTTTAAGTGGCCTCGGTCCTCATATTCAGTCTCTGCTCCTTGCCATCATATCTCAGGATCACATCATCCAATTTATTCCTAAAGTGCAGGACATTGAGGAATTTTCAGGAGAGTAATCACATGAAGAATGGACAGTTAAGGATTATCCTGAATAAATGTTTTCATGTTGAGTAACAGAACGTTATCATGACCAGAAACACCTGCCATCTACTCATGCCCTCCTTCCAGAGGTTAGCAAGCCACAACGAAAAAAAAAAAAAAAAAAAAAAAAAAAAAAAAAAAACACGATAGCACACACTCTGTCCAGTGAAAGTGCTTCCAGACCTCACAAATCAGCACCATGTCCACTCCACAGACAGCCACTATTCTTTTCCTAACCTAGAACTGAAACA
>CABHPH010158522.1:3902-14163 GCA_902168325.1 Peromyscus nudipes | reverse complement strand
CACACACACACACACACACACACACACACACACACACACACACACGTTCTGTGTTGGCTGCAGTGTGAGATCAGAGGAAGAACAGACACTGGCTTCCCTGACGTATTTGTTTTCCCATTCACTGGGTTCCCATTCACACTGAGAGTGCACTGGTCTCTGGCTTCCAGGCATGATGTGAAAAGCTGCAATAAACAAGCCTATTCTTATCAGTTTTACTTTTTGAGATAACAGTCTTACTATGTAGCCCAGACTTGCCTGGAATTCACTATGTAGCATAGACTAGTCTCAAACTCATGACCACCATCCGCTCTCAATATCCTCAGTGCTGAGATTATAGGCATGTATTCCCATGGGGTCACTCACATAATGCCTTGGTACTATTCACATATCTGGTGGTCGAGGTGACAACTGTAATTCCCCTTAACTCTACTCTGTATGCCTTCCCATATAGTCTCGGCTACATGGTAAATTGGCATACACTCGCTTAAGCCATCACTTGATTTTGGTCACAGCACAAAATAAAACGTTAGAATCTTTTACAGCTTTTACCTGTGGGATTCAGTGTTCTTCGCTGCCTTTTGATCTGGGGCCCATATACATTCATTTCCCTTACCCTGGAGCATTTCAGCTTCTTTCCTGGTTTTAAACACTTGGAACCTGTTTCCTCAGTTTTCCAAGTCCTGAGGTTTTAGGCTTGTGCCACCAAGCCTGACTAACTTTTATGTATATTAAATCATCTTTGTTTTGTCACTAAAATTGGTTTTTACTTATGTATGATATTATTCCTATTCTTATGACAATGACGATGACACCGAGACAGGGACTCATGTAACTCTGGCTGACGATGACCTTGAACTCTTGATATTTCTGCCTCCACCTCCCAGGAGCTGGGATTAAAAGTGAGTGTCGCCACTTGCCTGTCTTCATTTTTGAGAGGTATTTTATACTGGCTATAGAATTATTGATTGACTTTGTTTGTTTTTTGAGACAGAGTCTCTCTGTGTAGCCCTGGCAGTTCTGAAACTTGCTCTGTAGACCAGGCTGTCCTCCTCCAGCTCAGAGATCTGCCTGCCTCTGCCTCCCAGGTGCTGGGATTAAAGGCACCACTAATCACCCAGTGATTGACAAGGGGTATTTCTATCACCTAAACATATCACTCCTTTCTCTTCTAGAAACTGCTCCCCCCTTTTATTTTCAGTGAAAAGTAGCTGGATCTCTAGCCTTCACCCCCATTCAGTGAGTCTGTTTTTCCTGTCTGCTTTCTAGGTTTTTTTTTTTCCTTATTTTTTGACTTTCAGCAGTTGAACATAAATGAGTCTATTTGTGTTTTCTTTTATCCATCCTGCCCACAGTTTTCTGAGCTTCTTGAGAGTTTAGGGAAGCTTATGCTTTTACCATGTGCTCCTGCTTCCCTTCTAAGGCATGTATTTGTACTCTTCTGCTCACCCTACCCCCTCACACACATACATTAGATCATGGAATATTGTCTTACAAATGTTTTTCTCTCTGATATTCGGATTGAATAATTTACATGCATACACATACATACACATATATGTATACTTTTTTTGGCTTGCTTGTTTTTTGTGGTTTTATTTATTTTTATTTTTTTCTGATGGGAACAGAACACAGGGCCTCTGTACATCCTACACAAATGCTCTCCTGCTCAGTTATGTACCCAGTCCTGATAATATATATCCATCTCTTTGTTTACTGATAGTCTCTCATCATTTTTAATCTCCTGTTCAACCCACCCAAGTAACATTTTCATTTACTGCATAATTCTCTTCAGCTTTAAAAGTCTCCATTTGCATTTTTTCATAGTTTCTATTTTCTTGCAGATATACTTTATTTTAAATTCATTGAGACTGTAGTTTTCTTTACATTTTAATATGCTTATAGTAGTTACTTAAAAATCCCCTGTCCTCGCATTTTAAACTTGAGTCATATAGGTTGACAATTTCCCCCTCCTGTTCCTTCTCCTTCTCCTCTTTCTTCTTTTTCTCCTCTTCCCTCTCTGCTCTTTCTCTCCCCCTTCTGCTACCGCACCTAGTTACAGAGGTTGGGTTCCAGTGTTTTGTTATGTTTGGTTATGTCTTAACAGTACTTACCAGGCTTTGTAGTGTCATATCATACTTTACTTGACATTAGTATGCAGAATCTTCTTCTCTCTTTCTTTGAGACCTGTGTTTTACTCTGCATGCACAGTTACTAAACTGTGGTTAGGACTGACTTGTTTCAAATTGACCTGACTACAACATTGTGGGTCTAGAATAGCCCCTCCTCTGATGGAGCTAGCTCTGCTTTTTGTCCATGCCCTACCTGGGATCTCTTTAGATTACTCAGGATGCTCAGCCAGGGATTGAAAGCTGCAACAGGTGGGTAGGAGGTGCTGCACCTGTGGCACTCAGACCATTTCCAAGTCCCTGGAGTTTGTGTTTACAAGCAGCTTCGCAGTACCAGGTCTTGTACAGTGTCCACCTACGTGTGCTTGCTTACTTTGTAGCCAAAGACTTAGGAGATGCTATGCAGAATTCTGAAGTTCCTTTGTGCAAGTTCTCTGTGTTTTCAGATTCTCCTGAAAGAGAGAATTTCAGAATATAGCTGCTTAAACAACTCTGAATTTCAAGCAAAGCCTCTCTTAGAAGCAAGCATGCTCCAAATGACCTGCTTCCAGTACCTCCAGCTACAGTTTGAAACAGCCTTTGGGTAGCAAACTGAGGCAGTCTGTTCTTGCTCCATCCGTCCCTCCTCTGCCCAGAGTCTGAAGGTAATATCCTGTATATCCCCTTATCTATGATAATGAGGCTGGCTAATCTGAAGAGAAGACTTTCTCTGTCCTCACTGCAAAGACTTTCCTCCCCTAATTCATTCATCACTAAAAAGCATATATTCTATCTGTTTTGCATATATTCTATCTGTTTTGCATATCAAACAAGTCATTATTTATCCAAACATGAATTCAGTGACTCTATAACATTGGATTGATGGGAGGGGCTACTATGGACCAATCCCAGGACATTGTACAGAGTAAGCACAAACTCTATCAATGAGCTATACACTCAGCCCATGTTCCTTCTTCCTCTTTGACTCTTATCCTTCTACACCCTGATCATAGCAAGCGTTTACTCAACAAACCATTTAATTAACCTGCTGCTTCTTATTAGCTAAGTTTGTGTCCCTGAAGCCCTTACTCTTAGTATCTCAGAATGTGACCTTATTTGGAAGTAGGTGTCTTGAAGATGATGAGTTTGGGTTACTTTTGCCGTGATAAAACACCATTCCCAAAAACAATTTGGGGAGGAAGGGTTTATTTCAGCTTACAACTCCATCACTGAGGGAAGTCAGGACAGGCACTCACGGCAAGATCAGAAGGCAAGAACTGAAGCAGAGGCCATGGAGGAGTGATGTTTACTAGCTTACACCTCATGGTTTGCTCAGTCTGCTTTTTTATACACCTCAGGACCACCTGCCCAGGGGTGGCATGACCTAACACGGGATGGTCCCACCCACATAAACTATTAATCAAGAAAATGCCCCACAGACCAATCTAGTGGAAGCATTTTCTCAGCTGAGGTTCTGTCTTCCAAAATGATTCTACCTTGTGTCAAGTTGACAAAAAAACACTAACCTGAACACTGACGAGATCCCGAATAGAAAGAATAAAGTGGGAAGGATCATCATATCGGATCTCAAGTTATTCTACAGAGCAATACTAAACTAGCAGAAAAGCAGACAAGTATATCAAAGGGACAGAATAGAGGACCTGCGTATAAATTTATAAAGCTATAGCCACCTAATCCTCAGTAAATGGTGCAAAGAAAACTGGATATTCATATGCAGAAGGATGAAACCAGATCCTTATCTTTAAAAAAAAATCAGCTCTACCATGCCAAGCAAGATGGACCCACTGGTGCAAGGGGGTAGGTAACTAGCTATTTTCTGATCGGATGTCTGTTACATGGGAGGGATTCCTGTCCGGTACTTGTCATAATGAAATGCCATAGTGAAACTCATTATTATGTATAAAGATTTGCTAATGCAAACACTAAAAAAATCAACTCTGAATGCACCAAAGATCTTATGGAAGACCAGGAACTAAAGCTGACAGAGGAAAAGCAGGGGAAATACTTTAAGAGGCAAGCATAGGCAATGGCTTTCTAAACAGGCCTCCCGGCATTTAAGAAACAAGGTCAATGACGGACAAACTGTACCTCATGAAATTAAAAAGTCTCTGTAGGGCAAACAAAACGGTTAATGTCAAGTGGAGAAACAGTGTTCAGAGTGGGGGAAAAAAATCCTTGCTAGCTGTACATCTCACATCTGGATTATGCAAATCACTTGTTGTCTGGGGACCCTGCAAGTCCCCACTGGCAGGGAAACAATCCACATGAGGTGAAGAATGAAACTCAAGTCAGCACCAATTTGTAGGCTCTGTGTCAAAACTTCCAGAGTCTGACCGCAGGGTTTATTCTACTTACACATTTAAGCAGAGTAAAACTTCAGAAAGAGGTTTCCATGTGACAATGATCACAACACAGCTTTAGGCATAGCTACATAGAAACTTCCCAGCAAAATAGCAAAGCACCCATGACCTTTACAATGAGTTCTACTGACTGATAAGCAGTGCTCAGGGCAAGATCTGAGGAGGAAGGATTTGTAATTAGCATAAGGATAGATTCTATCAATGGAGTATACAAAATACATTGAACCTCTTTCATAAAGAACGGTTCTACTCACTGAGAGACTAAACTCAGGATTGGGGCCTAAACAATGCTCAGGATATTGAGGGATTCAGGAGGGCTGGCTTCACAGAATAGTAAAAGATCACTAGGTTGTTAGACAACATCCACTCCAGCCTTCCAGGTGACCAGGAGTCAGTCATTTCCTTCCTTTGAAGAAAACAGGCCTGCTATTTAACAAGCCCGGTTCCTCCCAGGCTTTCTGTGAGCTCTGACTTCTACAGTTTTAAAAGATAAACAAGAAATCAAATAACCCAATAAATAAATGAGTTAATGAAATGATCAGAAATGTCTCAAAAGATGAAATATAAATGGCCTATAAACATATGAACAATTTTCAACCCAACCAGCCAACAGAGAAATGCAAATCAAAACTATATCAAAATGCCTTCTCACCCCAGTCAGAATGACAGCCATTAAGGAAAAAAAATGTAACTAATACTGGCAAGGATGTGGACAAAAGGGAACATTTACTCACTTGTGAGAATGTAAATTAGTCTGGTCACCATGGAAACCAGTATGGAGGTTTTTCAACAAACTATAGATAGATCTACCCTACAACGAAGCTATACCACTCTGAGGTATTTTCTTAAAGTTTCAAGTCAAGATCAGAGAGATTATGTGTACATCAGTGTTTACTAGTGTTTGCTACTATTCACAATAACTGTGCTATGAAACCAAACAATAGAGAAATGGATAAAGAAAACATGGCTTATAAGAGAAGCTTTCAGCCATAAAGAAGGAAGACATTATATGTCATTTGCAGCAAAATGGGTGCAACTGGAGACCATTACGTTAAGTGAATCATGCCAGTCTCAGAAAGACAAATATTCAGTGCTTTCTCTTGTTTGTGATTCTTACATGTTGTATAGATACATAAAATAAAGTCTGTATGTATGACAGGAAAGTCAAAGTGAAACTTCTAGAGAAAGAAAGGGGCCAGTGTGAAGCCCCAGCATCAAAGGGAAGTTAGGAGGGTGCAGGGTATCAGTAGCAAGCAATATATGCTTTATGAAAACACCATTGTATCATATAAGTGAGCATGAACAATGGCAAATTTTAAAGTTACAAATTGAGATGGTATACATGTTCTTGATGTTTTTCATTTTAAAGAAAGTTGGATGTGGTAGAGGATTCTTGTAATCCACCAACATAGGATGCACAGACAGAAACTGTCCTGAGTTGTTCCAGGTCAACCCTTTCTTAGAAAGGGGATGGGGGGAAGAGCAATGGCTCCACAGTTAAGTATTTGCTGCTCACACAGAGGACAACGGAATTCAGTTCCCAGAAACTGTATCAGGCAGCTCACAGCTGCCAGTAACTCCAGCTCCAGGGGATCTGATTCTCTGTTCTAGTTTCCAAGGCTATTTCCACACGTGTACATATCCATACACAGACACACAGAAACACAAAGGCACACATACTGTCACACACATAGACATACACACATACCACACACATAAATAAAAAATAAAAATTTAAAAACTCACATTTCAATAACAAATACATCTGAAATGCAGAGTAATGATTTATTTACTTATTTATTTATTTATTTCCTCTTGAAATGGTCAGTTTTCCTAATGTCATAACCTATTATTTCTTTCCTGTTTTTTTCTTTTTTAAAATTTATTCTTTAAGATCCAGAGATGTTCCTCAGAGAGATATTCTTTCCTCTTTTACTTGGAACCACATTTATCACAGACTGAATTTCCATATATAGAAAAATATGTTTCTGGGCTCTTTTTTTCCCAGATGTATAATTCTGCCTAAAGAACACCAGAAATAATACCTTTATTAATAAAACATATACTAAGATATTTCCTTTATATCATTATATATTGATAGTGGAATTCATGCTTCTATTTTTTGTGGCTTATCTTCTGAATATAGCATTTATCAAGTGAACAACATATATTAGGTATCATTAGTTATGAAGTCTAGCAATGATGTATGCAACTCTAACATTCAGAAGATTAATATTATCAAAATTAGTTAAAATTAGTAAGTTTAATGATTAGTGAAATATCAGGTATATTATTTATACTTATATATCTTGCTCACATATTTATATAATTTTAATATAAATATTAGTTAAATGTAACTTTACACAATATTTATAAAATATAAATATATTTAAGTGATAACTAATGAAATCTATCAGCTTTATTAGATGTCACGATTCACCCATATGTTTGTGTTTCGTAAATTTGTCATATATAGATTCCTGGAACAGTACCCCAGTTCTTACAATTAAATACAGAACAGCTCTATCACAAGGATGCTTTAAAATAAGTATCTTTGTATAACCGCAGACGAGTCCATCCTACCCATCCCCATAATCACTGGCAATCAGCATGTTACTCTAATCTTTGTTATTTGTTGTCTCAAGAATGAAATATTAATGAGATTACACAACGGGTTGCCTCTAGAGACGGGTTTTCTTCACTCAGTATCCTTCTCTTGAGACCCATCCAAGCTGTGTGCATCAATAGCTTGATTTTATAGCTGGCTAGTTAATTCCATGGCATGCATACACTAGGATTTGCTGTCCATTAGCCCGTTGGAGGTATTTGATCTGTTTCTAGTTTCTGACTACCATGAGTAGAACTATTATGCTTTATGTGTGTAAGTTTTAATTAATCTAGGATAAGTGCCCAAGAGTGCAGTGGTTCTATTCTACAGTAAGCACACTTTAGATCATAAGAAATGATCATATATGAATAACAATATGCTTCTTAGTGTTGCTAGTAATATCTGTGATCTCTAAAACAGTAATGCCCTGCATGTAGGCTTTTGAGAACTGTTTTCACCCAATGCTGTGTTTCAAGATTCTTTCATGTTGCTTCCTGTAGCCCTAGTTAATTTTTGCTGTGCAGGTTTTTTTTTTATCTTGTGAATACATTAACCACATCATTTTTATGAATGAAATGCACCACTTATGAATGTTTTATTTATGTATAAAGTTCCTTTGTACATTTTCTTAGGAATGAGGATAATGAGTTTTGAGAATTTAATTTTTGAATGAACTATATCAAATAGTAGCCAGGTAGTTCCAGCAATTTACACTCCCAGCAGCAGTGTTTAAGAGTCCTTCTAACTCATATTCTCTCAAGCATCCAGTATCAGTTAGGTTCTTAGTTTTTGTCAATGAACTATATATAACGTTACTTTCCTGTTTCTAAATAATTGTTGCTCATTTACCCTTATTTGTTCTTTGTCTGCAGAGCTTTGCTTCCCTGCCTCCCTAGTTTGTGGATGAAACATCATCATCTCAGCCTCCAGAGTCATGTTCTGGTTCCCTTCAGTCTTTTCGAATATCCTGATGTATTCTACTGGTTTTGTTTCTCTGGGGATTTTAGAAGGTTTTTCATGTAATTTGTTTGAGACCCAGGTTCCAACCCTATTCTCTTTTCTTTTCTTTCTTCCTTCCTTCCTTTCTTTTTTACTTGTTTTGAGTGTTTTGGTTTTTGTTTGTTTGTTTGTTTTGTTTTGCTTTTCGAGACAGGGTTTCTCTGTGCAGTTTTGTGCCTTTCCTGGAACTCGCTTTGTAGACCAGGCTGGCCTCGAACTCACAGAGATCTGCCTGCCTCTGCCTCCTGAGTGCTGGGATTGTTTTGAGTGTTTAAATATAGGGTCTCACAGTTTAAGTCTTGAACTTGCTACAAATTGCCAATTAGCCCAAGCTGGCTTTGAACTGCTGGTTCTTTTATGTCCATTTAGTGCAGGGATTTCAGGCATGTACCACCATGCCTTCTCCTGCCCTCCAATTGAAATCCTCCTGCTGCTGCCTCTCAAGTGCAGAACTTATGGGTGTGTGACCTCTGTTCCTCACAGAAACGGTTCTTGAGGAATAGCAGTTGAAGAATGAGCTTCTTGAAATGTTTGGGGAGTTTCTACATTCACTCCCTAATCTATCAGAGGCAAAGATAGTAAGGCAGTGTTTCTCAAACTGTGGGTCTCAGTCCCTTTTTGAGGGGAGGCGGGGCTGAGTGACCCTTTCACAGGGTTTGCCTAAGACCATTGGAAAACACAGATACATTCACATTATGATTCATAACAGTAGCAAAATTACAGTTATGAAGTAACAACAAAAATAATTTTCTGGTTGGGGTTTCCAAACATGAGGAACTGTATTAAAGGGTCACAGGGTTACGAAGGTTGAGAACCACCATGCTAAGGACTCCATCACCAATTATACAATAAGTATTGCTAGTTCATGTCATGAACTGTTTGCAGAAATAGAAAAATTATCTGCCCTGATACCAACTACCTATAAGAGGCAAGGAACTTAGCGACCCAGACACTTCCAAACATTTCTACTGTTCCTCATTTGTTCCTTTTCTTGTCAGCATTGCTGATAAGGAGGAAAATCCCGCTTGCACGAGTTTCCTCTATGCTGTCAGGTGTTCTTGAGAACCTGGTGACTTGACTGCAGTGCAGGGTCATGCTCACGGCAGATACAGAGCAGAAGTGACTAAACCTGGCAGCTCACGACAATCACCAAAGACGTCTTTAAGAAACACGGCATTTGTGCCAGCAGGCTCGTGTGACTAATTGCTCTAGTAGTGAGCCTCAAGAGGTAATAGGGCAACAGTCGAAGCCCATTGGGTAACACTAATATGAAGCTAGTTTGGAGAGAAACTACCTGTAACTCTCCAGCTTGGATACTGGCCATGCCTTTTCAGGATGCTGCCACTCAGTGGCCTCATTATTTTCCCAGCTGCCCCAGAATAGCGCAGGCCTACTTTCTCAAATTTTGAGCTTTCTCAAGGGACCGACTGGGAAAAAACAAAAAAACAAACCTGTGTTTATAAAAAGATTTTTGGTAACTTAACTCTATAATACATGGTCATCTTTCCCTATCTGTGGGATACTAGTTTTAGGATCTGTCCACCTTTATGCAGATACCAAAGCCACAGATGCTCAAATCCCTCATATTCGAAATTGTCTAGTAGTTACTTATAATCTATGCACACTCCCATATGCTAAATCATTCTTAGATTTTTTTCTAATACCCAATATAGTTGAAATGCTGTATAAATAGTTAGACTATATTGTTCAGAGAATAATAGCAAAGAAAAATACCTGTACATGTTCAATGCAAATGCACTTTCCCCCAAATATTTTCTAGCTATGATTAGTTGAATCCTTGAATGCAAAAATCTGTTGACAGGGACAGGCTGGTATACTTCCAAACCAAATTGAAATTTACTGCCTTTCCTGATCCCACTGTGCTTAGATTCCATCGTATATCTATTAAAAGGAAAAATCAGGTCCTCTTGTCCCATCCTCCGGTCTTGGGGAATCCATGGCTTCTGTATGACTGCAGCAAATACAGAGATGGCCCCTGTTCCTTACAAAGGCCGGGAAGCCTTGAATGCTGACAACTCTGCCCTCTCCCACTCTTTCTTGCACATGGACTGGCTAACTGTCCTCCTTGACTTTGCCCTTCCTGTCTACTTCTGTTCCTGTGGCCTTGCCCTGTGGGAATGTGACAACCAACCCTAACCTGATGGCAC
>CABHPH010158521.1:15463-34288 GCA_902168325.1 Peromyscus nudipes | reverse complement strand
CCACATGGAGCTGGGCCTTGGCACTTTCCACTCTCCTTCCTCTCTCTCCTCCATTACAATCTCTCCAGTCTCTTGCCCTGACCTCTTGTAGAACTCCCTTTCTACCCCAAATCCATTCCCAGGGGACTCTGCTGAACCTTCCCAAGGACCTAGATTTCTCCCTTCCTGTGGACCCTCTCAGGCCAGCCCCCCTTCTACCCCATTCCCGTTCATTTGTGCCAGCTGCTGAACCTAGAAGCACTCTCTACTTGGGACCCCCAGTGACCACACCTGGCAGGGACTCAGGTAGGTGAATCTTCTTATCTTATTATCATCCTCCACTATCAGCTCTCCATTCTCACCCTCAGCTCTGTAGCTTGCAGGTGCCCTTCGTCCCACCTCAGCTTCATTTACTGGAGACTCCAACTCTTGGTTCAGATACAGGATCTCCCTTTTACCTCCGTCTCTGCAGATTTTTCTTTAAACCTACTTGCAGGATCCCCTCTTCCCAACACACTTCCAACTCCCTGGGACTCCCACCTCTTGGTGTAGAAAGGATCCCCTTAGTTCTTCCCTGAAGCTGCTCTCAGCCTTTTTTCCTAGTCAACCTCTATTCCTCTCTGCCACCCACAAACCTGCAGGTGCACTCTCTACTAGGCAACCCACAGCCACTATACTTTCCTAAGATCAAGACAGGGCATCAGAAACCAGGGAATGGAACACGCACCCAACAACGACAAACCAGATATCAACACTCTGAATTATCTCAGTCATCCTAACTTTAGATGCCTACATATCAGCTCATGGACTGGTAGGATTAATATAGTGAAAATCGCCATCCTACCAAAAGCCATCTACAGATTCAATGCAATTTCCATCAAAATTCCAATACAATTCTCCACAGAACTTGGAGATCTGGGATACCTGATTTTTGACCAAGACGCCGAATATATACACAAGAGAGAAAAGATAATATCTTCAACAATTGGTGCTGGTCTCACTGGGTGGCTTACAGGTAAAATAATGCAAATAGACCCATACTTATCACCCTTCACAAAACTCAATTCCAAATGGATCTAGGACCTCAATGTAAGGCCATGTACACTGAATCTGGGAGAAGAGAAAGTGGGGAATAGTTTTGACTCATTGGCACAGGAAAAGACTTTCTGAATAGAGCGCCAGTAACATGAGCGCTAAGAACAACAATAAATGGGACTCTGTGAAACTGACAGGACAAAGAACATCACCATTCAGACAAAAGGATGGGAAACAATCTTCAGCAATTCCATACCTGACAGAGAGTTAATATCTAAAAAAATAAAGAACTAAAAACAAACAAAAACCCCTGGACATCAAGAAAACAAATGACCCAATTAAAAGATGGGTTATTTTAACTAAATAGAGAGTTTTCAAAAGATGAAATACAAATGGTCACCAGGGAAATGCAAATCAAACTACTTTGAGATTTCATCTTATACCAGTTAGAGTGTCCAAGATCAATAAAACAAATGACAGCTTATGCTGGTGAGGGCATGGGGAAAGGAGAACCTCATCTACTGCTAGTGAGAGTGTGAACTTGGATAGCCCTATGAAAATAAGTACGGCAGTTCATCGGGAAGCTGGGGATAGGTCTATCTTAAGATCCGGCTACACCAGTATTGAGCACATACCCAAAGAACTTTCTATCCTACTATAAGACACTTGCTCAACCATATTCATTGCTGCTGTATTCATAATAGTCAGAAATTGGAAGCAGCCTAGATGTCCATCAACACATGAATGGATAATGAAAATGCGGCATACTTAAACAATGGAATATTGTTCAGTTATTTTAAAAAAAGAAATCCATAGGTAAATAGATGGAGCTAGAAAATAATCATCCTGGGTGAGGTAACCAAGACTCAAAAGATAAATATGGTATTTATTTCCTTATAGTGGATGTTAGCATTTAAGCCTTCAGTGGGCATGCTAAATCCACATAACCACAGGGGTTAGGTATAGAGTAAGAGACTGGGGATGGGGAAGATTTCCCAAGGAAGGGGAAATAGAATATATAGTTATGCAGAGACAGGGGTGAGACTGGGGTGGGAGGATTAAATGGGGAGGGGAAGGAAAGGGGGTAAAGAAGGGAATACAGGGAGGGACATTTAACACTAAAAGCCATTTGAGGTGTCATATGGAAACCTACTATTGTAAAAGCTCCTTAAAATATACACACATATGAAAGAAATCTAAATGGAGTCACCAAATAATAGGGGAGATCATGTCTAAATAGACATCTTTGCCACCAAGTAAAGCTTCCAGTGCCAGGAAATCTATTTGATTTGTTGGTCAACAGGGCCCCATGGAAACCTCCCAACAACTCAGGCTGTTGCCAAGACCATTGATTGCAGTCTACAAGCTGATGAAAGCATCCTATTATTGAAGACAACACTTACACACCTCAGTGAACTTGGAGAAGTCAGGTTGGTACCTACCTAGAGCCTTCTCTCTTACTGCCTCATGTTCATGGTTCTGGAAGCAATCTGCACACTACCAGAGGAGAAAGAACTATTCACCCAGCTACAAACCCTGCAATCTACAAGGGTGCCCTGCCTGCATGCTATGCTGGTGATCGGGTCACAAACATTGTGGGAGTGACCAAACACCATCTGATTGGATTTAAGGCCCACTCCACGAGGTGGAACCCATGCCTGACACTGCTCAAGTGGCCAAGAACCTGGGACTAGGTAGGCCATGGACCTAGGGGAAAACCAAACACCACTGTGCTGCTAAAAGAACTTAGCAATAAAATGGCTCCTAATGACATTCTGTCTTGCTCAGCCATCATCAGAGAAGCTTCCTCTTATAATAGATGGAAACTAAATAGAGACTCACAATTGGAGAATGTTCAGAAAGTGAGAGATATTGGAACTCAATTCTAAATGGGATGTCTTTATCAAAACCATCCTCTCAGGGCTCAAGGAACTATGTGGAAGAGCCACAGGGGATGGATAACACCAAGGACATAACGTCTTCCAGACACAACAAGACTGACACATATCTGAATTCACAGAGACTGCACCGGGTTTGCACAGTTTCAAGCAAGATGGGGTCCCAGTGCTGAGAGGGGAAAGTGGAGATGAATTCTCATCCCTAACCAAAGGGCTATCTCCAACTGACAATTGCTTGCAAAGAAAAAATTGATTTTCTCCAGTGGAGTTTAACTGGTTATATGAAGTGCACTTAAAGGTAGGCTCCATACCCAGCAGCCAATAGCCAACACAGAACAAACTCAATGGTATTTTTGTAATTTTTTTTCTAACGATGCTTTGTTTTTATGCTTATTTTTTTATCTTACTGGTCTTTTGCTTGTATGTTTTGGTTTCTGGTTTTATGTTTTTATGGTGCGTGTGTGTGTGTGTGTGTGTGTGTGTGTGTGTGTGTATGTGTGTGTTTTTTGTGCTTTTTCTTTGATTTTGTTTTTATTGTTGTTTTAATTTGTCTGCTTGTTTTCTGGAGAGAGAGAGAAAGAAAGAGAGAGGTGGACTTGGATCCATGAGGAGATGGGGAGAATCTGGAAAGATGGGGGAGGAGGAACCATGATCAGAATATATTCTATAAAATTATTTTCAGTTTAAAAAGTGAAAATAAACCAGGTGGTGGTGGCACACACATTCAATCCCAGCACTTGGGAGGCAGAGACAGGCAGATCTCTGTGAGTTAGAGGCCAGCCTGGTCAGAGAGAGCTCTAGGACAGTCAAGGTTACACAGAGAAGCCCTGTCTCAAACAAACAAACAAACAAACAAACAAACAAAAAGTAGAAATATTATTTCAATTGTAACTTGCTTTTTTCTACTTAATTATATAAGCTGTTGCCAAAACAACACTATAGAGCTATATTGTGATGCACAGTATGTGTTTTCCAACATCTTTCATGTTTTTGAATGCAATTTTTTCTTTTTTTTCAAGACAGGGTTTCTTTGTAGCTTTTGAGTCTGTTCTGGAAGAACTCACAAAGATCCTCCTGTCTCTGCCTCCCAAGTGCTGGGATCAAAGGCATGCACCAACACTACCTGGCTGAATGTAATTTTTTAATAATTAATTTTAGAATATAATTATCCTTGATTTCATACATGATATAATGTACTCTGATCACTTTCAACCACATACCCTCTCTCATCTCCCTCCCATCTCATAGACCCCTTCTTTCACTACAAGATCCTTTTTCACATTAATCTCTTTGTTTTATCTTGTGACTCACTGAGTTTAACCAGGGCTGTGTGTGTGACTATGGTTTTTGAACTATCTGTAGGAACCTGGTCAGTTCACCTGTGGTACACAAGTGAAGATAATGACTGCCTTTACCCCGATTCCACCAATATCCGTGAGTTCGGCAAGGTGGGGTATAACCCCATGGATACCTTCCTGGTCTATGATTGAGTCATGATAGGCTGGGTCTTGTCCAGGCAGTAGTGGCTGCTGTGAGATCATGAGTGCGATAGCTGTGTCATGCCCAGAAGACAGCATTTCACAGTGCTTTTCCCATTTTCTACTTCTTGTTTTTTCTGCCCTTCCTTTCACATTGTTCCCCGAAACTTAGAGGGGTAATATAAGTGTCCTGTTTAGGATTGAATTCTCTCAACTGCTACTTATTCTCAGAACCCTTGGGCATCATAGTCTTTGCATTCATTATGATTCATTGCAAAGAGAAGCTTCTCTGGCTAAGGCTGGATGTAGTATGAGTACAAACATAAATGTTTAAGAGGCAGTTTGGCACCACATCTCTTTAGCTAACCAACTATAGTAAGTTTTTCCAAAAGCCTAACACCCCCTCAGCCATGGAGTTTTTGATTGTATCTACACCACAAGGCATGGATTCCCTGTGGATTGACCCTCAAACTCAACCAGACACTGGTTGTTAGCACTCTAACAGTCATGCCACTATTTGCTCCAGTGGGTTCATCTTGCCTGGCAAGTTGGTATAGTTCATAGAGTTCCCAGGCTGTTGGTGCCTTTTCTACCCCAGCAGCTGCTATGAAAACTAGCTACAGAGAAGAAATTTCCTGCTCTACACAGGTGGGTGGTATCTTCAGCAATATGCTCTTATCAAGTGTCTGTAGTGGCCAACCAAGAGAGATGGTATTATTTTGGTGGCCTTATTGACCAAGAACTCATAAGGTGGTACCTCATTCTTGGAACTGGGATTTTTGTTTAATAACCCATGACATTAACAAAAAGTATTATTCAGACATGCATGAAAGTGTGCCATCTTTAAAAAAAAACTTTTATATTTTAATTGGCTTACAAAATAGTAAGTTTCAGCCGGGCGGTGGTGGCACACGCCTTTAATCCCAGCACTCGGGAGGCAGAGCCAGGCGGATCTCTGTGAGTTCGAGGCCAGCCTGGGCTACCAAGTGAGTTCCAGGAAAGGCACAAAGCTACACAGAGAAACCCTGTCTCGAAAAACCAAAAAAAAAAAAAAAAAAAAAAAACCACACAAAATAGTAAGTTTCCATGTGACCTTTTCAGGCTCCCTTCATTTTGATTAGTTCCCCACGCCTTCATCTTCCTCATTCTTCCACCCCAGTTTTTCTTGAAACTTGACTCCCTAGCACTCTCTCTCTCCACTGTCATATAATCTATGTTCTGTTATTTCCCCCTCACTTACATCATTCTCCACCCTAATAGCCCCTTTTTAGTTTCTTGCTTCCTACAGATGTTTCAAGTTAAACAATGCAAATTCAAAAATTCAAAACTGGGATTGACATGTGAAAGAGAACACATGGATCTGTCTTTCTATGCCTGTGTTGCTTCATGTGATTTTTTTTTCCTGATGTCATTTTTCTTCACAACTGAACAAAATTTCTCTGTATCTTTGTACCACATTTTCCTTACCAGTTCATGGACATCTAGGCCAATTGCATTTTTTAGCTAGAGCAGCAGTGAACATGGACGAACAAGTATCTCTGTAGCAGGATGTAGAGTCCTTTGGGTATATGCCTAGGAGACTGAAGCTGGTTCTTGTGGTAGTCCTATTTCTAGCTTTTAAATGAACCAGACTGATTTCTGTACAGGCTGTACCAGTTCACATTCCCACCAACAGTGAATAAGTGCTCTTGTTTCTTAGCAACATGTATTGTCTTATTTCTTTACATTAGCCATTTTGAAAGGATGAGATGAATAAATGTTTAGTCATTAATACAGATGGGGTAAAACTGACACGTGGAGTTTAACATGAAAGCTGCTTCCATGTTGTAGATGGTAACAAACTAAAGTAGCCTCACATAAGAGCAAAAGAACTCTTTCTCTGCTCCTCCGCATCAATTCCATGACATCATGGGAGAAATTGGGCTGTTTCAGGGACTAATCTGCAGATACTGTCTTTATCATGATAATCAAGGAATCTAAGTGATGTTTGCTTTCGAATATTTCCTATTAACATCAGGCTCAGCTGGTGACCCACCTCAGGTCATAAAACAATTCTTGAAGATAGGAAGATTAAGAGAGCTTTGAAGACAGTGTCAAACATGATGCTGTCATTTTGTACTCAAATGCTCTAAATCCTGCTGAAGGTGGACTCTTCCAAGTTGTCACACAACTCTAAGGTCACTAATTAACCATGCTTGGGCATTCAAGCACTCCTTGCCCAATGAGCACATGATGAAATCAAGCTAACTTCATTAGATCGTGTCACCAGTCGGAAAAGGTTCCCTATAGAATTAACCAGCTGTGGTTAGGTTAGGTCGATACACTGTTTACTACTCGCTTGTTTCTCTTGTTTGATCTTCACTACAGATGGCTTTGGGGTGGTTTTACCAAGGAGTGAGAGCCCCAGTGTCCTTGGAAGGAAGATCATATTCCACTTTCCTAAAGAACTTAGAACGTCCTCTCCTGTCCCCTTAACTGCACAGGTGACCTGGATGAGTCACCAAGACTCACTGGAGTCATATTTACTCTTCTATTTAATTAATTCCTTTATTTATTTTCTTGGAGATGAAACCTTGCACACACTAGGCAAATGCTCTGCATTGAGCTACCTCTGCATCCCAATTTACCTTATTTTTAATGACAAGATTAAATATTTTCTTTAGGTCTCTTCTAGTAACTAATCAATGCAGTCAGAAATCAATTGCCCTGTTGGCTGGTCCTCCAGCTTATATGCTGGTTTGGCCTGGTGGTACTGCTTTTACCATACCTTGGCTAGGCACTCATGTCAGGGGCTTTTCATACCTGGTCCTTTTTATACCAAAAGGACTTTGCCTCGTCCCATGGTGGCACATCTTGATTGCCTTCGGTGCTGGTGGATTTTTTTTTTTTGTCAACTTGACACAAGCTAGAATCATCTTAGAAGAGAGAACTTTATTTATTTTTATTTTATTTTATTTTATTTAACTAACCACAGTTCCCCCTCCCTCCCCTCTTCCCACTTCCCCCTACCTCTCCCCTCATCCCTATCCATTCTTCAGAGAGGGTAAAGAAAGCCTCACATAGAGAGTCAACAAAGTCTGGCATATCAAGTTGAGGCAAGACCAAGCCCCTCCCCTCTGTGTCAAGGCTGAGCAAGGTATCCCTCCATAGGGAATGGGCCAAAAAGCCAGCTCATGCACTAGGTCCCACTGCCAGGGGCCCACCAATTTCCCAAGCCACATAACTGTCGCCCACATTCAGAGGGCCTAGTTTAGTCCCATGCAGGTTCCCCAGCTGTCAGTCAGAGTCTGGGAGCTTCCACTAGTTCGGGTCAGCTGTCTCTGTGGGTTTCCCCATCATGATCTTGACCTCCCCCCCTTGCTCCTATAATCTCTCCTCTCTTTCTTCGACTGGACTCCAGGAGATTCTGCTCAGTGCTTAGCTGTGGGTCTCTGAATCTGCTTCCATCAGTTACAGCATGAAGGTTCTATGACAACAATTACGGAAGTCATCTATCTGATTAGAGGGGAAGGCCAGTTCAGGCACCCTCTCCACAATTGCTTGGAGTCTTAGCTGGGGTCATCCTTGGGGGTTCCTGGGAATTTCCCTAGCATCAGGTTTCTCCCTTACCTCAAAATGACTCCCTCTATCAAGATATCAAAGAGAAAATTTTAAATGAGAGGATTCCTCCATCAGATTGGCCTGTCTGTGGGAGCATTTTCTTGAATAATGATTGAATACACACTTGGCAGGGGTGTATTAAAAAGCAAATTGAATGACTCTTAGAGCAAGCCAGTAAGCAGCTCTCCTCTGTGATTCTGTCTCAAGTTCCTGCCCTGACTCCCCTCAATGATGCTCTGTAACATGGAAGTATAAGCCAAATGAATCCTGTCTTCTCCAAGATGCTTTTAGTTAGAATATTTTATCACAGTAATAGGAAGCAATCTAGACACCTTTTAAAAGCCTCACCCTGTAGAATTTATCATTTCTTTCCTCTTGATTTTGAATGGCACCCAGCCCCAGGCACACGCTGATTGAATCCTAACAGGAATCTTACAAACTTAGGTTTATCTCTCTCACTTGCTATGAGTCCATATGAGCAGAGGCTCTCTCCTTCATGGCCACATCTTTGGATCTGAGAGGCCATAAGCTTTCAGTGCAGCTCAGCAAGTACTGGTTGAATGAGTGTCCAGAGAATGTCATGTGATTGTCTCCCTGTGCTCTGGTCAGTTGAAGTCTGTCAATGATCCTACCACTTAGAATGACTGGACTTATTTGAGTTTTGAGAACTCAGAAGTGAGTTTTGAAATACACTTTTGTTTTGTTTTTGTTGTTTTATAAACTCTTTAAATTACAAAACAATGTCAAACTGACATAAATTTGTAAGTTGGTTCAAGGAACCCTTGTATATGCTTAGTCTAAGTTTGCCACTGTTTATCATTTAGGTACATTTACTTTTTTTTTTTTTTTTTTTTTTTTTTTTAGGGCTGGTCTTTTTAGCTTTGCGCCTTTCCTGGAGCTCACTTGGTAGCCCAGGCTGGCCTCGAACTCACAGAGATCTGCCTGGCTCTGCCTCCCGAGTGCTGGGATTAAAGGCGTGCGCCACCAACGCCCGGCTGGTACATTTACTTTTTATTCCCTCTGTGTTCTATCTTTATATGTGTCTGAACTTACTTATTCATAAATATTTTTCCTAAGTCTTTGAAAGTTGGCTGCTTTTGTAATATCAATCTGTATGTTCTACATGCAGATTAGCCACTGCTAATGTCTGTCTGCATGTTCTACATGCAGATTAGCTGCTGCTAATGTCTGTCTGCACGTTCTACATGCCCATTAGCTGCCGCTAATGTCTGTGTGTATGATCTATATGCAGACTAGCCGCTGGTTACTATTCAGGGAATTTAAATTTGGTACTTCAAAACTTCAGTTATTCCTGAGTTGTTCTTTGTGGCAACTTCTTCTGAAGTAGGGTCTAACCTGGGGTCACTGCCACATTAGCTGATGTAGCTGAGTCTTGTAAGATGTAGAACAGCTCCTTCACCCGTCTTTTACTGCCTCTGAAGATGCAGGCCAGTTGTAGAGTGCCTCTCTACTTGGGCTTCTCTGGTGCTTTTCATGGCTAGTGTCAGGGCAGGTGCTTTGACTGGGAGCCTGAATCCACGTCACTTCCCATCTGAGGACACCTGTTGTCCCTTCATTTGCCTATATTGGTGATATTACTTTTCCAACCAACTAAGTATTATTTGCTTTTAGTAAAGTGTTGCTCTTTTTCGTCATTACTCATCATTTTCTCTTTAAAAATTTACTTTCATTGCTTATAATTAAGTTAGGTATGTGTGTCTGTGTGTGGATATGTGCATGTGAGCACAGACACCCATGACAGCCAAAGGAGGGTGTCAGATTTCTAGGAATAGATGGTTGTGAGCCACCACGTAGGTGCTGAAAACTGAACTTGGCTTATTTGGAAAAGTAGCAAGTGCTCTTAACCACTGAGCCATCTCTCCAAACACACTAATCATTTTCTTAAATGATAATTTAAGACTAACTTTCTTTATTCAATTCCCTAACCACATTTTTTTGTTAATTGAGGATTCTTGTCCAGATCAGTTTTAATTGTGATAGTTGTAAAAACTCCATATTTCTTCTATTAGTTAGATTTCTGCCTAAGGAAGAACTTTTGTCATTTCTTCTTGTCTTCTTTCTTCTTTTGCTGATCCTTGGTCCTGTCTCCCTCTCTCCCTCCCTCCCTCCCTCCCTCCCTTCCTCCCTTCCTTCCTCCCTCCCTCCCTCCCTCCCTCCCTCCCTCATTGTCTGCCTATCAACTACCCACACAGACTCATGCAGACTCATGGCATCTTCTTTTCTCCAATGGGTTATAGTTTATTACTTTATTATTTTATTTTAATACCAATATTACTGAATCTGTAGCCAGCAGGTGTCTTGACTGCTCTTCCAGAGAACCCAGGTTTGAGTCCCAGCACTCACATGGCAGCTAAAACCTGTCTGTAACTTCAATTCCAGAGAATCCAATTTCCTCATTTGGCCTACTTGGCTACTATACACCTGTGATGCACAGACATATGCAAACAGAACTTTACATAAACTTAAAAAAAAACTCAAAAAAGATGAAAAAAAAGTGGAGCCAGGCTTGGTGGCACACACCTTTAATCCCAGCACCCAGGAGGCAGAGGCAGGCAGGTCTCTGTGAGTTCTAGACCAACCTGGTCTACATAATGAGTTCCAGGATGGACAGCCAGGGCTACACAGAGAGACTCTGTCTCAAAAAACCCAAATTAACCAATTAATTAATTTTTAAAAGGTGGCAACCAATCGAAAAAGACACTCAGTGTCAATCTCTGGCCTAAAAGTGCTCACAGAGAGGACAGACGCCTGTATTGAGGTGTTTATATCCTAATTGACTATCTTATAATAAGGGGTTTAGGACCTTCTATGGCATCCCACTCTTGTTGGAGTTATAGTTAATCCCTTTATTCAGAAGTTTATTAGGGCTGGAGAGATGGCTCCGCATTTAAGAGCATGTACTGCTCTTGCAGAGAATCCAAGTTTGGTTCCCAACATTCACATCTGGCAGCTCACACCTGTAACTCCAGCGGACAGGGTACCTCTGACTTCTACAGGCACCCACACAAATACACTTATAATTAAAACGAAATAATATAATAAAATAATTCCTTAAAAATTGGTGAATGTCTGTAATTAGAATGTATGTGACAGAAATGAGTGGCTTAATTCTGCAGATTGTTTTGCAGTCCTAGAAAACCATGGAATCTCAATTGGAGTTTATAGCCTGCAAAGTTTTATTTAGTTTGAGGATTTCAATTGTGTATTTCCTTCTATGCATACTTTTCTATTATAATTATTTATTTAGAACTGAGATTAAAACATATAAATGGTAAAAATAAAAATAAATACATAAATAAATTATAAGCTGAGATATTCAGAATACTATCCTTCCCCCAGTATGCTGTGAGGCCAGAATAGATTCTGTCTGTCATGGGGGCGGGACTAAGTCTTCACTCATCACATAGAAAATACTTGATTGTGTAGGCCTTCTCACTATGCAACATTTTTTTCTAGTGAAATTTGACTGGGAAAGCAAACACATAAAGCAGGCCACTGTGGCCCAGCCCTGGTTAAAGTGGACTCAAGTATGTGGCTTCATCTTGACTGTTTCTGGACTCTTGGCAACATCTAAAGGAAATCCTAGGAACTCTTAGAGACAGTTTAAAAACTACCATTATTTAATGAAATATGGCATGTTAGGAAGAGTTATACCAAGCATTCTTAGTTCTCCTTGTAACTTAGAATTGCCCTCTCATGTACCAGTTTATGGATTAAAAGTTTATCTATTCTAGAAAAAAGTTGGAATTTATCTAAACTTTCAGCCCATGTAACTCCTTAGGCAATAAATTTTTCTTTAAAATAAAAAAAAAAGCAGAAATGCCTCATTCAAATGCATGAATTCCTCTGCATGTTGCTGAATTTCTTCACAAAAAGTCTATGATACTTTAGCTGATTCATAAATCCTAAAGCCTGGAGAGTTTTTAACCAACTGTCAACTATAGTGGCTCAGATGGGGTTCCAGAAACAAAGGCGTCTGGGCACCTTCTTGTGGAACAGGCTGGCGATGACTAGGGTAAAGGGAGACAGGCAGACTGAGCCAGTGCCACTGTATGTGAGGGGCTAGCTCCCACACGAGAGAGTAAACTGTCTTCTTGGTTGCTCCAGAAGGAAAGAGGAGGAACATTACCTCTTGTGGCCACAGTAATAGAAAACCAGAATTGGCTCAAAAGAAAATAACCTTTCTGACAACTCTAAGCTAGCCCAAGGGCAGTCAAAGAAACCCCACAGAGCTCTGAGAGGGCATCTTTGACTCCTCTATTGAGTCTTTGCTTCAGTCCTCCCCACTTTTCTCCTGACTCTCCCTCATAGGTGTTCATGCTCCCCATGGTCTGTTCTTTCCAAAGTCACATGCAAGTTCAATCCTTATAGTTAGCTATGAGAAGGGCCTTTCAGAGGCAATTATACTCCAGCCTCCACAGTGAACTGCTGTGTTCGTGCAGTTAATGGGTCAATGGATCTTGAGAGTCGGTCCTAAGTCAGTTCACCTAGTTTTCCCCTTGTTCCCTTTTCCCTCTATGGGATATCCCACACATGCAGCTCCTGGACCTCAGAACAGAACCACGAATCAAAACAATCCTCTCCTCTTTACTTCTCACTCAAGCTGCTGCTGCCAGACTAACACAGATGAAGACAACCCAACACCTACTCACCTTCCTTCACACCATGTAGAGAGCCATTCCTGATTCAAGGTCCAGGCAAGTGAGGCTGCTGTCAAAGTGTGACTGTTGCTGCTCCTTCTTGTTCTTCTTTTTATAAAGAAGTGTGTGTGTGTGTGTGTGTGTGTGTGATGAGTGTGCATGTATTTGTATGTGCACATTTGTTTGTGTGTGTGCAGTACCCACATACCAACACATGTGTGGAAGTCAGAGGACAGCCTCTAGTGTCAGGCCTCACCTTCCACCTTGTTTGCCACAGGTCTCTTTGTTTGTCTACCCTGTACACCTGGCTCGCTGGCCCATAGCTTCTGGACATTCTCCTGCCTCCCCCTACCTCACTACAGGAACACTGGGCTTATAAACACATACTACCATACCTGGCTTTTCCTGGGTTCTGTGGAGTAAAGGGATTAAACTCATGTGTTCAAGCTTGCAATACAAGCACTTTACCCACCAGTTGTCTCCCCAGTTCCATTGCCTTGTCCAGTCCACTGCACACCCCAGAAATGCAGTTAGTTACTCTTCTCCAGACTGCAGGAGACAGTGCTGTGCAGCACCACAGCCATTCAAGGTGGCCCAGCACTCAGACAGCACCTATGCATTGGAGGGTGCAGATAAAATACTTCCATCCTCTCAGAAAGTTCTTCTGGTCAGGGCTGTCTGAGACTACACATTCCTTAAAGCCAGCGGCGGTATTTGGTCTGTCATTACCATGAATGGAGCTCAGGTTCATTGAAGACGCTCGAGAAATATTTTTAAATAGATGAATTGGATCAATTAATGCAGTGCTAAACTGGGCTATATAATAAGAAGCGAGGCTCTTGCAGAAGGAACTCAAGAGGAGGATCAATGTCAACTGCTCAGGTTTACAGTTAAAAGGACATTTACAGTCTCCATAATTTTTTAAGTAGCACTTAAGAAGAGAAGGAAGCTCCAGCGCTGAGGGGTTTGCTCTTAGGACCAACTAATAGTCACAGACTGTGGATTCACTCCTGGCTCGAAACATCACTTTGAGCCAGAGCTCCAATTAGACCAAGAGCTCCCATTGGATCAAGAGTGCCAAATGGACCAAAAGAGGCCTCCTCAGATTCAGACACCATTTGCACTGATTGGAGGAAGAGATGGGTAGACACCAGTGCAAAAATACATTCAACAACATGAAGAGCAATGTGGTACCACCAAAACCTGTGGTTCTACATCAGTAAGACCTGAACATCCCAATGTAGAAGAAGCAAAAGAAATCAACCTTAAAAATGACTTTAAGAAGATGATAGAGGCCTTTAAAGAGGAAATGAAAATTTTTCTTAAAGAAATCGAGGAAAAGACAAAAAATGGAAGAAATAATGCATTCTATACTTTAAAAATTCATAAAGTTTATTCTACTTGAGGAACCCCTACCAGGGACATCAAATGAGATACAGTTAAAAACGTTCCCTTCATCTGAACACCCCAGCTGATCATTAACGTGGCTTAAGGCCATGTTGAGATTTTCAAAGAGCTCAACAATTACTAGAATAGCTGGATGGCTGCTAGACAGCACAGGTAAGCATGACAAATGCTGCAGGGGCAGCCACTGATTTTCCTTTTGCATATGCTGCGCCTCAAACCCAAAGCTTCATGCATGAGAGGCAGTCACCCCACCACAGTTTACACATTGGCCTTTCTGGAACATTCTTTTAACCAATAATTACTGGAAGGCAGGTGTTTCTCTGGTATTGGGGATATGGCCATTGACTAGAAAGAACAGGTGAATCACAAAGAATGTGCAATGCAATGCATCCAGTGTGGAGATAGTAATGCCTACTGTCCAAAGTCAGGCTGAGATGGGGTAGGGTCCCTTCTGCTGGTGTCCCACCACTGGAGGGCCTCTGAAAGGTGCTATCAAAGCAATAAATCCTGCTTATGAGATGTACTAGACTTGAGAAGATCAAGGTAGTGCTCAATTGGTAGTATGGTTATAGCCATGCTGAAGTATCTGAGGTAGGGAATCAGGGAGATCATTGTATTCCAGCAGAATGAACCATGGGGAACAGAGCATAGAAACCAGAGTTCTGTGGAAGATGGGGCCTGGTGTGTGTGTGTGTGTGTGTGTGTGTGTGTGTGTGTGTTGAGGGGTACTGCTGAGAGAACTTTGTGCAAGGAATGAGTAGTGAGAAGGATAATTGATAGAGTTTGTGTTAAAACTGCAGCTTCTGGAAGTTGCGAGTGACCTACCATGTGTAAGTTTCTGGCTTCTACTCCTGGAACCACAAAAACAAATGTGGTCCTAGGGTGCTTGTATTAATGTGAATCCTTGCCTAGTTATATACAAGGTACTCTGTTTTGGTTAGTCAGGATCCAAACTCCTGTGGATCTTGCTTTCTTTGGCTGTAAAAAGTGAATGGCTACCTCATATGTCAGTGTTAAGGATTCAGTGAATATTGGTAAATAATAGGTGTCAGATTATTGGCTGCTTTTTTAAAAAATTATTCAAAACACAATAGTATATCCACACAATGGACTATTTTACTACCTCTAGAAAGAGTAAAATTATGACACATGTTGAGACATGAAAGAGCCTTGAAGACATCATGATTAGACATCATGTTGGTCACCAGTGAACATTATTGGGCATTGTGAACACTGTTACTATGGATACAGGTGTATCCATACTTCGTAGTGTCCCTGATCTCATATCTTTTGTGTGCTGGTTAATTTTTGTCAAACTAGATACAAACTAGAGTCACCTGAGACTAAGGACCCTCAAGGGGGGAATTACCTCCATCTGATTGGCCTATGGGAATGTCTGTGAGTGTGTGTGTGGGAGGGATTAATGATTAATATGGGAGGGCCCAGCCCACTGTAGGTGGTGACAGCCCTAGCAAGGTAATCCTGGGTTGTATAGGAAAGTAAGCTGAGCAAGCCATGTAGAGCAAGCCAGTAAGCAGCACCCCTCCATGATCCCTGCGTTTGCTCCTGTGTGAGTTCCTGCCCTGATTTTTCTCCACGATAGACTGTGGTGAGGATGTGAGAGCCAAATAAACACTTTCCTCCCAAAATCACTTTTTGCTGTGCTGTTTATCACAGCAATAGAGAATGAAAGTAGATCATTTTGTAAATATACTCAGAAGTGAAATTTCTGGGTAATATGGCAATTCTGTTTAACTTTTTGGAAGCACACTTTATTTATTTATTCATATTTTTGATACAAATATTCTCTAGATCTCTTTATTTCTCAGAACCCTGGAATTTCTTTAGATATGACAGCAAATGCTATTCATAATGACTGTAAGCATAGGTGACACACATATAAAATTCTATATTATAAATTACTTTAATTTAGATGACTTTCATTTAATAATATAATTATTCACCTTTCCTGTCTTCTATATAACAAGAACCATGATTAAGAACTGGCTTGATATGTTGTCCTTCATTTGAGGGGTACTGTTTGAAGGAGGTGTAGGCTGATACATTGTCCTTCATTTGGGGGTGGTACCATGTCAAGGAGGTATGGGCTGATATGTTGTCCTTCATTGGGGGGGGTACCACGTGAAGGAGGTGTGGGCTGATATGTTGTTCTTCATTTGGGGGTACCATGTGAAGGAGGTGTGGGCTGATATGTTGTCTTTCATTTAGGGGTACCATGTGAAGGAGGTGTGGGCTGATATATTGTCCTTCATTTGGGGGGTACTATATGAAGGAGGTGTTATTACTCACTCCACCTTGAACATGTGGAAACAGAGAGTCACACAGCTAAGAAGAGGTAAAGGGGCAGAGCCAGTTTCTGGAGTCCACAACCCACAGACCTTGTCACTGTTCTGAACATTTCCCTGCCAACCCATCTTCTGAGACATGTCAGGTTGGATATTAGAAACACTCTTCATAAATCATTAAAGCCACCATGTCTTGAGCAGATCCAGCTTTGGCAAATCAACTCTTACATTTTCCACACCCTTCCATTCTTCCTTCTTCAGATCTGAATTTCAAAGGGAGCTCACTCTTGTGATTGATAATTATGAAACAACCACATCTGTCCTGTATTGTAACACTGTGATTTGGACAACACATGGTCGTGGATTTCTGTATCATCACAGTAATGCTACTTGTTCTATCCTTTTCATCGGATGTTTGCTTATTACAAATTGATATGGCATTCTGGAACATGTGAATGATACTTGGATATGCTGAGAATCCAGTGTGTTGATTCCTTTTAAATCTGAGGTGCTCTTTACTTCTGACAGAGATAGCTAGCCCATGATGTCTTATGGCATTACTAGGAGCCATAATGATTTTTCTTTTATTTAGTGGAAAAGTTATCCGGTTCACACAGTTTGCAGTGGCTTCCTACACACTGCATTGGACACTCCGGGTGTTTTCAGCAGTCCAGTGCCACTCCCTGTGAACATCACTTCATGATCTGTTCATCGGAGTGTCTATCTCTTCTGCCCCACTCCTCTTTCCTTTTGGTGAAGATTTAACAGAGCTGGTTGAGAATATGTTGAGAGAGCACTGAACACATTTAATTTTAAGCCCTCTGGGAAGAAGTCAAAGATGACACCAGAGCAGTAAGAGCTTGCTCTGAGGGGGCTACTCCAAAAGTCATAAGATAGAACCCGGCGGTCATGGCCATTGGCAGTCCTTTTTCTGACCCTAACTGACACTGTGTTATCATCGCACATCTCCACTTTTCTACCATTGACCCAGAGAGATTCACTGTCTGTTCACCTACCCTGTACAAAAAGCAATGGTGCCTCCCTTTTGCCCAGGCAAATATTGACCAGTTCTCTGCATGTCCAAGAGTGTCAGTATTAAGACTGCAAATGACAACATTCTGCTAAGTCATTCTGGGGTCAGACCAAAGGGACCCAATAGCAAAGAGGAGGAAGAGAGGGTTAACTCCAAGTTTATTTCAATAGAATGTGAATTGTCATTTCCGGATGCCCTGGACTCCCAGGCAGTCGATCTAGGGAACGAGCTTGGTTGCATGGATGAGTTCACAGACCTAGAATTTTCTTCCTTGTCAGCATCAGGCCTAGCAGAGTGAGAAGTGGGTGGGAGAAAGGGAGGAAAGAGCGAAAAGCAACGGTGGGAAGGAGCTCCTGCGGTGACTGGCTGGAGTGGATAGTTCTTACTGGGACATTTCTGGACCTTTGGTGAGAGCTGTTCACCAAACTGTATCATGGAAATGGCAGGGGGCCATGGGAAAATTTAAAAAACAGCATGTTTTTATTGGTAGGCTTATTTAAAGAAGCATCCCTTGAGTAAGGATCTAGGAGCAGGTTAAAGTCAAGACTAGAGAAGATGTGTGCTCACAGCAACCATGAAAGGATAGTGTTTTGATCCCACTTGATAAGAGGAGATATCAAAGTCAGCAAGAGTCAGGACCGTCATGTCAGGAAATAACACAGCCAAGTGTCTTTCATGGCTCTGACCCCAGCTCCTTCTCATATTTCCCACATAGAAAGCAACTTGTGTGACTTAGGAAATAAATGTAAAGGCAAACGTCAGGCCAGCAGGGTTAGGGACTAGCAGTCACCACTGGCAGATGGGCAGGGAGAAGGCCTGGCCTGAGAAAGCTGACAAGGAAGTTCCTAGTCCCTGGCCCTAGGAGCACATTCCACATCCATTGTTCTGCCTTTATTGCACAGCTCGCCTCGATCATAGATGGAAGTGTAATTGGTCTGCAGTGGCTTCCTCTTCCCACAGTCTTCTTGGCTGTGGACTGATAGATGGCTTTTAATTATAATATCTGTACAGATATGAAAATTAAGCTGATCTGTCCACTTGCTCTCCAAAGCTGATGTTTAAAATTTCTGTTCTAAGTTGAGAGATAATGCACTTGCCTTTTGTGGATGGCTAAGACTTTCTGGCTTCATCATCGCCAGAGAAAAGACGAATTCATTTCTCTGGCCATCTGGCCATGCTTTAGGTGTGGGACATCTGTATTCTCTGCACTCCAGGAGTTCATTTTTCCTGTCTTCCCCGCTAAAGGCTTTTAGTTAACTGATCCCAGCTCACTGCTTTTTAAATTTAAACTTCTATTGACATGTAGCAATTGTGTGTGTTTATGGTTTCAGTGTTGACGTTTCAACACCAGTGTACAACCTTCAGTCACACAGTGATTGTGTGTGTTTATGGGTTCAGTGTTGACTTTTCAACACCAGTGTACAACCT
>CABHPH010158521.1:0-10970 GCA_902168325.1 Peromyscus nudipes | reverse complement strand
CTTTCTTTCTTTCTTTCTTTCTTTCTTTCTTTCTTTCTTTCTTTCTTCCTTCCTTCCTTCCTTCCTTCCTTCCTTCCTTCCTTCCTTCCTTCCTTCCTTTCTTTCTTTCTTTCTTTCTTTCTTTCTTTCTTTCTTTCTTTCTTTCTTTCTTTCTCTCTTTTTTTGGCTTTGGTTTGAGAGGGATTCTCTGTATAGCCCTGGCTGTGCTGGAACTCCCTCTGTAGACTAGGCTGACCTTGAACTCAAAGAGATCCACCTGCCTCTGCCTCCTGAGTGTTGGGATTAATGGCATGAGCCACCATCACCTGGTTCATTTTTCATTTCTTTATTTTTTTATTTTTATTTATTTATTTATTCATCTACTAATGGATATGTAGCTTGTTTCCACTTTGAACTAATTATGAACAATGTTGCTACTAATATATCTTTGGTTTTTTTGTTTGTTTTAAGACAGGCTTTCAATGTGTAACAGCTCTGGCTTTCCAGGAAATAACTCTGTAGACCAGGTTGCCTCGAACTCAGAGATCTGCCTGCCTATGCCTCCTGAGAGCTGGGATAAGAGGTGTATGCCACCACTACATAGCTATTATTTGTTTAAACTTTCATATGAACACATTTCAATTCTTTTGGAGATATATATTCACATGTATATTCAGGGGTGTGACTTGTGGATTATATGTAACACTGTACTTAACTTTTAAGAACTTGCTGGACTGTTTCTGAACAAACAGCTTCTTTTTCAAGTCCCATTTGGATTTATCCACATCCTCACTAGCATTTCTCACCAGGCATGTTTATTACATTTGACTCTTGATTTGTTACTATAACCTGCTTGCAAAATCTTTAGCTCCTGAAGTTCTGTAAAAGCTGAATATGGTCCTGTTTCTAGTCTCTGTCCCTGGCCTTCACTTAGGCTAGGTACTAATAGCCCAGTTCCTTCAACACTTTCTCTTACATTCCACCCAGCTTCTTAAAGACAAACCTTGAAGAACGGGAAAAAGCATTTGAAAACCAATTCATTCAACTAGAGCTAATATCTAGAATACATAAGAACTGAAGAACTCAACAGCAAAGAATAATAACAATAACAACGGTAGGTTTTAAAGTAGACAAAGGCTCTGAATATGCATTCCTGAAAAAAGAAAATATACGAATGATAAAAAAAATATGAGAAATTCTCAGTTCACCAATCATCAAGGAGATGCATAACAAAGGTCACAATAGAGTTCACCTCATCTGTGTTAGAATGGCTATAAGTTAAATAGATAAAAAGAAATAGTTGCTTTTGGGGGTGCAGAAAAGAGAACTCCTACTTTACTTGTGTAAGTTGCTTTTTTAATTAAGGAAAATACTACAAAAAAAGTATGCAAAAAAGTAAACCTCATTTACTATACAATCCATCAATGCCACACCATTTCCCCAAAAGGATCTGAGGTCAACATATCAAAGACATAGTCTGCAACAGACATGGGTAAGAGCAGATATCTGTTTGATGTGCTATATGGAACACAATAATGGAAAGGTATTTCCCTTCCTGTTTATGTAGTGCTTTGGGCCAAACTAAGGGCCTTGGGCATGCTAAGCACATGCTCCAACTACCTCATGTGTATGGCCAAGATACAGAATCAACTGAACTGTATCTAAATGGATTTTTAAAATGGGCTATATGCACAATGGAATAATTTCAGTCACAAAAAAGAATTTACTATGTCATTTGTGGCAATCACGGATGGAAATCATAATGTTAAGCAAAACAAGCCAGACATAGAAATACAAATGCTATGTTTTACTCATCTGTGAAATCTAAAAACATTTAACTCATAGAACAAGCAAACAGAATAGTAGTTACTAAGGGCCCGAGAGGGGATGGAGAAAGGCTGATTAATGGGCACAAGGTCAGCCACAGCCAGAGGAGGCAATGCTGGTGTTATTTTACACAGGGATTATCACCGTTGGAAATACAGTGTCACTTTGTATCCACAACACCTGCAGAAAGATTCCAAACGTGCTTATCACAAAGAAATGCAAAATATTTTCATGTAAATAAACTGAGTTGATTATTATGCGTTGTATGACTGCCAAAACATTGCATCATAGCCTATAAAATGCACTTTTATCTGCTAATAAAATTATTTTTTAAAAGGTAAGGTTTTTCTACACAGTATTATAAATCTTCCAAAATTCCATTTTTATGACAATAACCTAGATCACAGAGGTGTTTTTATCTGACATTTTTAGTAGAATTGATTGAATTTATCAGAATTCCTGTACTTTAGAATCTCATTAAAATTATAAAATTATAGTTAACGTAGCTGGGTGTGGTGGTGAATACTTTCAATTCCAGTACTCAGGAGGCAGAGGCAGGAGATTTGTGTGAGTATGAGGCCAGCCTGGTCTGCATAGTGAGTTCTAGGATAGCCAGAGGTATGTAGAGAGAACCTGTCTCAAAAGACAAAAGAAAACAAAATTATACTTAACCTAATATTTTATAGTGTGTAGGAAAGAACTTTCAATGGGGAATAAGATTTTTGTTCTCATGTGTAGAATTTAATTCAGAAGGAGACACAAGGTCTCAAATTGAGGTATGAAGTCTCTAAAATTTGAAATGATCCTGGGGTTCAGGGCTTAATTTCTCACATGAGTTTACTCACCTGCTGTTTTCATATGTATAGTTTTAAACATAATTTATGAAAACTTCATTATAAAGAATTTGGGAATACATCAGGCAGTAAAAAGAGAGTGACTAAACCAAGAGAACCTCCAGAGCATCTTGCTTTGGAAGCACCGCAGGGAGAATGTTTTCCTAGGTTCAGCTTCAAAGGTATAGAGACTGTTAAAACTGTGGTCCAAGCCGGGCGGTGGCGGCGCACGCCTTTAATCCCAGCACTCGGGAGGCACAGCCAGGTAGATCTCTGTGAGTTTGAGGCCAGCCTGGTCTACAGAGTAGATCCAGGACAGGCTCCCAAACGACACAGAGAAACCCTGTCTCGGAAAACAAAACAAAACTGTGGTCCAAGAAGACCAACCAGCATCTTGAGCTGGCAGGAAAATTTGGTGTTGTCTAAGTGGTATTGGTTTCTTGGGCGCTCAAACTGCAAGAGTTATGGACTAGTGTAGGACTGTGCCAAGGTTCCAGAAATCTGTTAGCTCCAGACAGTGTACAGAAGAGTTGTACTATTTGCATGGAGCTCCTGAGTGGGCTGAGCATGAAGCTGGGAAAGGGAAGACTGAGTTGCTATGGAAGCACCAGGATACTGGGAGTTGTGGGACATCCAGTGAGGATGCAGGCACTAGCTGAAGCTGGACCAAGGGAAAGTCCATAGTCATCACAGGCTGGAAGATCAGGGCTCCTCAAGCCCATAGGAGCCCAGATGTTAAACATGGAACTGTAGCACTTGGTGTCTTTCCTGCTGGGTTTCGGTCTTGCCTCTGGTGTTACCCTTCCTTTGTGTGCCCTGTTTCTTCCTTTGGGAATGAAAATGTCTGCTCCATGCCATTGTTTATCGGAAGTGTTTAACAAGCTGGTTTTGCTGTTGTTTTGTTTTACTTTTTTAGTTTATAGCTAAGAGATCTTTTACTTCTGAGCTGAATGGAGACTATTAAAACTTTGGGACTTTTGAACTTGTACTAATTTTGTATCTTGGAGTCCAAGGGTACAGTGTTATAGCCTAGATCTGAGATTTGAATCTGAGTTCTGAGCTGGTAGCATTGTGTTGTGAGGTTGCTGGATATGTCAGGACCTAGTTAGCAGAAATAGGTCATGGGGTAGGTCTAGAGACACACAGCATTCCTGTCCTTTCCCTGTTTCCTGATCCGTTAAGACCCGAGGGGTCCTGGTGGCATGCTTTGGCCACCACGAAGCCACTCGCCTTCCTGGCTTCAATAATAGATTGTATACACTCAAATCACACGTCAAAATAAACTTTCTCCAAAAGGCTGGAGAGACAGCTCCAGTTAAACACCCTTGCTGGTCCTCTAGAGGACCAGAGTTTCGTTCTGAGAACCCAAGTCAGGCAGCTCACAAGTACCTGTAACTCCAGCTGCAGGGGATCTGACTTCTGATCTCTGCAGGGACCCACACTTGACATAGACTCACACAGACACAAATATACATAAATAAAAATAAGTCTTAAAATTCCTCCCTTACGTTGCTCTATCAGTTACTTGATCATAGTAATAATAATGCCTCAGTGGTTAAGAGCACTGACTGCTCTCGTAGAGGACCCAGGGCCAGTTTCTGGCACCTGCATGCTGGCTCACAACTATCTGTAGCTCCAGTTCCAGGGGATCTAACACTTTCTTCTAACCTCCCTGGGCACCATGTGGTGCACAGAAATACATGCAGGCAAAACACTCATACGCAAAAAAGTAAACACATCTAAAAATATTTTTAAAAAAATAATTCACCTACATTGTTCAAGCACAAGAGATGCTTTTGCATAATGTTCCTAAGTGCTTGCAGGGTTTGGTGGTACACTCCTGTGATTTCGGCCTTCAGGGGCTGAAGAAGGGAATCTCAAGTTCAAATCCAAGTTGGGAAATTATATTTTAGAAATTTTGGGGAAAATTATGAAGATTAGCCAGGCATAGTTGCACTCACCTTAATCCCAGCACTCAGGAGGCAGAGGCAGGAGGATCTCTGTGAGTTTAATGCCAGCCTGATCTGCAGAGTGTGATCCAGGACTGCCAGAGCTACATAGTGAGACCCTATCTTGAAAACCAAAACTGAAACAAAACAAACAAACAAACAAAAAATAAAAAATTATGAATGTTTACTCAAATTCAGTATTTCAAGAAATCATTTTTCTTTTCAATTAGAAGCAGGCTCAGTAATGTTTCCTTAAGTAAATCAGAATGATGAACTAGCAAGAATATCTTGAATAAATGTCTTTTAACATTTTCTTGCCCAAAGTAAACAATTTGTTTTAGAAGTATTATCTCTGTTGTCAGGGAAGTTAAAAAAAAAATCATTCAGCTGCAGAGGTTCCCTGGTGACGAGGGAGGCCTCTGTGTGTCTTTGGTAGGTCAAGCCTGAGCAGAGGAAGCTTGGGTGAGGATGGGGTTACCCAGTCAGCATGGCCACAGTGACAGCCTCAGACACTCCAGAAACAGCAGGGAGGGTAGCCACCAGGCTGTCCTCTCAGTGTGTCTGCTTTTGGAGAGGTGAATAAATGGGAGCCGTCCTCTGACCTAGAGCAGAGTGACAGTCACACACCAAACCGCAGTATGTCCTTTACTCCTGCTCGCGTGCACACTTGGTCGGTGTGCATTCACACGGTTACACAGCAACTGCCGCTCACCCACTCAGAACTGCTTCTTTTCCCAAATGAAAGCTGTTTCCGTTAAATTGCCACTCTTCATTGTGGTGCCCCCATCCCACCCCTGTGTTCGTGAAGGCCTGTGACTCCCCTAGGTACCTCCTATAAGCAGACTCACCACTTGTGTTTATTTATTTTACTTAGTGCAATGTCTGCAAAGCACAGTTTGATGAATTTTATCAAATTGAATGCATCTTGCAACTAGAGCCCCAAAAACTTGACATTGCAGGGACAGGCAGGACGGTTCAACAGGTAAAGGAGCTTGCCACAAACCCTAATGACCTGGAAGGAGAGAACTCATGCCCTCAAGTTGCCCTCCGACCTTCACTTGCACTCTGCAGCAACGTGACAATGCAGCTTCACAGAAGTCCTAAGACCCTGCATTTTGGTTAGCTTCTACCATGCTAGGAAGACCACAGGGACAGCCTTGGCCTCGCTCAAGGAGGAGGGAAAGGCTGAGCTTTCTACCCCTCTTCTTTCTAATGCAAGAAGCTGTACTTTTTGAGGTTTTCATGTTAGGCTTTCCCTGGCTGTCAGTGAAAAGCCCACAGATCGATGTAGTCTTCCTAGTGCAGGGCTGAACTGAATTGAACAAAGGCCCAGAGACAGTCTGCATGTTGTATTAAAGTGTAGCTGAGGCAGCGGCCTTACGAAGCTGAACCATTTTCCATGTTTCACACATACCTATGGACACACAAATAGCCTGCAGAGTCATTTGAATTGTTCTGGGAAATGCACCTGTTATACCCCTAGGTTACCAGGTAAATGTCTTAGTCTAAACTCTTTCTTTTGTGACTCAGCTGAGGCAGCCTATGCACAAGAAGCCTTCATGTCATGTGTCTGCACATTCTGGACACAAATTTGACTGTGAGTCGGTGCCAGACACTTAGCCCTGGGTCCTTCTACTTACTGTCTGCCACCTTCTGTAAATGCCTGTTGAATGGACATAAATAAATTACTGCCCATCCCCCCTCCCCAGGGACCCCTAGTGCTTTAGAAGCTGAACTTCCTGATTTGAAAACTTTTTGTCCTTGGGTAAATCACTTCATTTCTTTGTCTGAGACACTGGCAAAGAAGGGATTTGTCCCAATATTAACCTGACGGGGAGGATTCCTTTAACCAAGTGTCATGGGAACTTCTGATTAAATAGAAGCCTGTTGTCATCATGAGAGATGATGTTCATACTTGATTTAGATACAAATGACCTCCCAGTTCTGCTAGAAAAAAAATCTAACATTGAATGCTTGTAATCTCAGCACTCAGGAGGAAGAGGCAGGAGGATTGCCACAAGTTTGAGGTCAGTCTGGTCTACAAGGCTAGTTTCTAGCTAGCCAGGGTTACATAGTGAAATCCTGTAGCCAGAAGATTTCTCTTGTCCTGCCAGGCCCTGTGGTCCCACAGCCACTTATAAAATAATCATTCAGAGGCTTATATTTATTTCCAATTGCATGGTTTATGGCAGGCCTCTTGCTAGCTAGCTCTTTTATCTTAAATTAACCCATTTCTCTTCATCTATGTTTTGCTACATGTTCTGTGGCTTACTGTTCTGCTGGCATGTTGTTCCTTGGGCGGCAGGGTGGCATCTCTCTCCAGACTCTGCCACTCTGCCTTTCTCTTTCCTGTCTATTTCCTTGGATTTCCCACCTGCCTCTAAGCTGGCTTGCCATAGGTCAAAACAACTTTATTTATAGCCAATGGGAGCAACACATATTCACAGCATACTGAAAGACATCCCACAGCAAGATCCTGATTCAAAAGGCCAAAAAAATGACAAATATTAATACACATATATATGTACTCAAATATATATGTAGACATATATAATATTGCATGAAATAAACACATCATCTTTCCTTCCTTCCTTCCTTCTTTTCATCCTTTCTGAGGTCCCTGGTCCAGAACTCACAAAGATCCAACTATCTCTGTCTTCCAAATGCCAGATCAAAGGCATGTGAACCATGTCCAGAAGTTTTTCTTTTACAAATACGAAGTGGGGTCAGAAAAGATGGTCTAGTGATTAAGTGAGCTTACTGATCCTGCAGAAGGCTAGTTCTATTCCTAGCTCAAAAAGGCTGCAACTCTAGCTCTGGGAAATCTAGCACCTCTGGACTGCACACACACACACACACACACACACACACACACACACACACACACAAACATGCACGCATGCACACACACGCACACAAGCACATACATACACACACATAATTAAATTATATATTTATTTGGATGCCATCATCTGTTTTTGGAGAATTCAGAATATGTTCTTTCAGTGTTGGTTGCAAGGCAACGTTAAAACAGAATCCAGCAGTAGATGAAGTCATCCTTTGCAATTTTCCAAATATCCTTTCTGAGTTATTCACCAACTGTGTCCTCACAGCTAACAAAGTGAGCACCCTACAATCAATCGGTCATGTAAGGAGCTGTCCACACAACCAAGGCAGCGTTTCAACACCCCAAATATGTCTGCTATTTAACCTTAGGTTGAGAACAACACAAAAAGCATTAAGTTGACATGATTAGGCAAAACTATGGACTATTAATGGATATGCTTGTGGTGATAAAAATGGGAGATTTCAGACCAGGTATGCTAATGCACACCTTTAATCCCAGCACTTAGTAGGCAGAGGCAGGTGGACTTGGGAGTTTGAAGTCAGTCTGGTCTATGTAGAGAGTTCCAGGTCAGCCAGGGGTGTATAGGAAGACCTTGTCTAGTGGTTGAGATATAAAATAAAATATTAAGTGAAATTTAAAAATGAAGATTACCAATTTGAATAAAATAATTTGGGGCCTTTGAAATCACAAATTACTTAAAATCTTTAACTAGAACTAGGAGCCATTTTGTTTTCCTATTTGTGTTTGTCAGATCTTTTTCACTTTTTATTTTATGTTTATGGGTGTGTTGCCTGCATGTGTGTCTGTACCATGAGCATGCAGCGCCCTCAGAGGCCTGCAAAGTAATAGGTTTCATAATGAAAACCATTTTCATACAAGTGTATGATGTGCTCTGATTGTTGCCAGCTCTTTCTCTTCCTGTATTTGCTCTCAGTACCTTCTGCCCTTTGCCCAGTGTGCCACTGTGATGCCAAGAGGATATTGTAAGAATTTTTCTTTCCCTGTGTCATAAGGACCTTGAAGAAATCTAATTTGTCCCACTGGGTCCTATTAGTGCCTCACTGGGTGACTTAGTGAAGTCACTTTCCACACATGACTGTGTTTCCTGGTCATGAAGCAGAAGCTGAAAACAGACTATCTCCATGTGTTATGGTAAGGCCCAGCTGAGTAATCTTTACTAAAAAATTGCAGCTTTTTCTGACTGAGAAAAAGTCAGGGAAACACCTATTTTATTATGTAAGAAATGTGTCTAGGAGTCATGTGACTCTAAAGCGAAAAATAGACTTTTCTTCACCCTCTTTTATTGGACCAGAAGCATAACTGACTGAATTCAGATATTTTTTGAACTTGGCTGGGAAATTCATCCTCTCTGCCCCCTGAGCCAATTTCTCCTGGACAAAAAGAGCCCAGGGCAGAGTGCCCCCGTTCTGTCCTGGGCTGCCATGGAGCCGGCCCGCTTGCCCGGCACGTTCTCCCTCACCCAGAGATAAGATTATTGCTGGATTTTTTCTTACCAATCTAGTTTATAGGTGCCGAATCTTCTGACTTTAAACAGAAAACGTCTAACCTACTTACATTAAAGAAACAATTTGTTCTTGGATGTGAGTGGCCAGTTCTCATAGCTAGGACTGTTACACAGTATCTCACCACAGTAGAAAAATGCAGGGTTCTAAGGTGGCACGGAACCTGTCTTTGTCTACTGTTTTAGAGCCTCACACACTTCCTTTCAGGTTTTTATATTTTGAAAACTATTTTCTTCTCTTGATTGCCTCGTGAGAGGGAAACAGAAATCGTAGGGTGGGTGGTTGTGGTGTCTGTATGAGAAACTTCCTCATTAGACTGGGATGAGAATGTCAATACTTGGTTCCCAGTTGGTGGAACTGTTTAGGGAGGTTTAGATGGTTCAGCCTTCCTTGAAGGGGGCGGGATGTGCTCTGAGATTGTACAACCCCACTGTCTGCATGATAGAATCCTCTACTTCCTGCCTCTGCTGCCAAGCCCGCCACTGGCTACCATGTCCCTTGCTGTGATGGACTCTACCCCTCTGGACTGTAAGCAAAACAAGCTTTCTCTTACTTAAGTTGTCTTTGGTCACGGCATTTTATTACAGCAATAGAAAAATAACTAATACAGAAGTTGTCAGGATTAAAGATGTTTTACTTACTTCTTATTTGTTTCATGGAGTATATATATTTTAAGAATCAAGTTCCTTGCCTGGTGATGGGCTGTAAACAGCAAGCTCTGCTCTGGTGGAGTGAAGGTGTGAACACAGAAACACTAGAAAACACTAGAGCTAGAGCAAGTCAGGAACCCAAATCACTGTGATCATCATCCTCTCCGTGTTTGATGAGTTCTTCATTTACCTAGAGACAAGACAAATGGCATTTTGAAGGGTAATTTGGTCCCATACACTTTGAGGAGCTGTTGGCCTTATACACTCCGGGCTGTCATTGGATCATGCATATTTTGGGGATGTCCTTGGGTATTATACACTTTCATGGATCATTGAATCCCATACATTTGAGTGTTGATACACTTCAGGGGCTCATTTGTTTTCATTCACTTTGGGGGTCACTCGGTTTCAGAGACTTGGAAGAGTCACCAGGTCTCATATACTTTGAGGGGACGGGTTTATACGCTTTGTGAAGTTACTTGTTTTCATGTACTTTGGGAGTCGCTGGATCTCATGTACTTTGTGGGAGCTCAGTTTCAAATATTTTGGAGGATCATTAGGTCCTATGTACTTGTGGAGTGTGGGTATATATATTTGGAGGGATCACTTGGTTTTCCACACTTTGGGAGGCTGCTGGGTCTCATGTTGTAAATGGAGGCAGAGTTTCTGGGTCCTGCCTATTCCCAAATACCTGACATTCACTTCCCAAATTACCACACAAAGGCTTATATTAATTATGAATGTTTGGCTAATGGCTTGGACTTATTATTTACTAGCTTTTACATTTAAATTAACCCATTCCTATTAATCCGTTTATTGCCACGTGGTCCATGGCTTACCAGTCCTCCAGCATCCTGCTTCTCGGGCAGCTCTCGGCGTCTGTCTCCCTCCACTCTCCTCTTCCCTTCCGTCGTTTGGCTGTCCCACCCACACTTCCTGCCTGGCTACCAGCCACTCAGCTTCATTATTAACAATGAGAGCAATACATATGCATAGTGCACAAAAAGATTGTTCCACAGCATCAGTTACTTGGAGGGTTATTTGGATCACATTGTTTCCATTTTTCACTGTTTATTCCAACCAATATTACACAAGTACCAGGATCATGGCAATGACAGCACCCTGTCTTCTGGGGCTAATAGTCAGATGGAAGGGGCAGACACTGAAACTGGAGTTGCATTTCAGTGTGGTGAGTGTTATGTGGACAATAGAGAATGCTTCCTACACTGAATCCTGATGCGGTGACAGAGGCTGGAGTTGTGTGTCAGGGAATGGAAAAGGTCGGACGTGATGAATGCTTACTGTCTATGACAGATATAAAATAATTCATTTCCAGCTGATGTAGGGAGGTGTTGGGAGAT